>CAUYRT010083890.1:0-19942 GCA_963574885.1 Lepilemur ruficaudatus | reverse complement strand
GCTAGAGTGCCGTGGTGTCAGCCTAGCTCACAGCAACCTCAAACTCCTGGACTCAAGTGATCCTCCTGCCTCAGCCTCCCGAGTAGCTGGGACTACAGGCACGCGCCACCATGCCTGGCTAATTTTTTCTATATATTTTTAGTTGGCCAATTAATTTCTTTCTACTTTTAGTAGAGACGGGGTCTCGCTCTTGCTCAGGCTGGTTTTGAACTCCTGACCTTGAGCAATCTGCCTGCCTCGGCCTCCCAGAGTGCTAGGATTACAGGCGTGAGCCACCGCGCCCGGTTAATTTTTTCTATATATTTTTAGTTGGCCAATTAATTTCTTTCTATTTTTAGTAGAGACAGGGTCTCACTCTTGCTCAGGCTGGTCTCGAACTCCTGACCTTGAGCGATCCTCCTGCCTTGGCCTCCCAGAGTGCTAGGATTACAGGCGTGAGCCACTGCGCCCGGCCTCAGAATTGATTTTAAAAGTCTTTGTGCCACGCAGGCGAGAAGATTCTCGAACGCGCATGATCATAGATGTCAACTAATGACTGGAAGCCTCAGTTGGGAAGGGACTTTCTCTGCTGTCCTCCTCAGAGGCCACCTTCCAGCAGCACGTGTGACCTCTCGATGGGGGCCAGGCCAGGAGGGCACAGGGCTGAGTGTGAGGCTCGAACGTCAGCTGGACTTGGCTCCGCACCCCGTGCGGTGCAACAGACGTGGACACCGCTTGCCAGTTCCCTCATGTCTGAAGTGGAGATTCCAACCGTACTCCCCTTGGTGGTGGTATTGAGGGTTAAATAGGGTAATGAAGGCAAAGCTTCATGGAGCTAATCACGCAGAGTGTAGCCCTGTGCCAGGCGTGTAGTCAGTGCTCACTGACTCTTCTGAGCCATCATCATCACCCTACGCAGTGAGGCAAGGTCAGGGAAGAGGTCAGGGGGTGTTTCTGGTGAGTGCCTCTCCAGCCTGCTGTGTCTGAGGGACTCTGTTGTGGCTCAGTGTAGACTCTGGCCCGCCTCATTCAGAGCTGCAGCAGCAGGTGCAACTTGCAGGTCCCACCTTAGAATGACCCAGACACCTGCAGCCAGGGCCACCATTGTGAGTACCTGAGGGCTGCCAGAGGCCCTCAGAACTGCCGCCACCACCTCCTCTTCCACTTCTTCCTCCTCCTCTAGCCAATTCCTGCTAGCCCTGCAGCCCAGGTGTCCCCCGAAGCAGGTCCCTCAAAGCCCAGGGCCTAAGGTCAGCACTCCGGTGGCTTCAGCTGGTGAGAGACATGTGTGAACTTAACTGCTTTGTGACCGCTTGCTCTGATGCTTCTTCTCCACTTCCCGACAGTACCTGAACCAGTTTGAGAATTGCTGCGGCCTGCGGGAAGGAGCCATCCTCACCTTGCTGAGTGACATTGGTAAATCCCAGCCCTGGGTGTCAGGCCATGCCCTTCAGGGGAAGTGTGTGGTGCCTGTGCGTGAGTCCTTGCAGAGCACAGAGCGTAGACGTGTCAGTCCTTTGGTCTTTACGGAGAGTGGGATGGGAGTGTCGGGAAGGACCCACAGAGTGGGGAGGTCAGCAAGGGCTAGTCAGGCAAGTGCTGAGCTCAAATAGATTCCCCTTCCTTCCTGGTTAAGTCATCAAGTGAATTATGTCTGTAGAATAACAGCTTTCCTTTCCCATTAAAAAGCTCCACTCCCTGCTTTCCTGGAATGGCCAGTGATGGAACAGGTTGTCATCTGAGTGTATTTCATCCCTTGGCAATGAATTTTTCCACTCCCACATTGGCAGTTCTCTGCCAACCACTGTCATGGGGAAAACTGCCCTTGTTTAATCCTGTCGTGCTGTTGGGGTCCTCAGATGAGGATCTCTGCAGCACCTGGCCCAGGGAGGAGAAGAGTGAACAACTTATCCTGCAGAGTGCCTGGTCCTGGAGGGGACTTAGAGGGCGAGTCAGCACCTGGCTCTGGCCCAGGGAACAGACATCAGAAGTGAGAGAGACTTGCCCAGGGATTTTTTTTTTTTTTTTTTTTTTGAGACAGTCTCACTGTGTTGCCTGGGCTAGAGTGCCATGACGTCAGCCTAGCTCACAGCAACCTCCAACTCCTGGGCTCAAGCAATCCTTCTGTCTCAGCCTCCCCAGTAGTTGGGACTACAGGCGTGTGCCACCATGCCTGGCTAATTTTTTCTATATATTTTAGTTGGCCAATTAATTTCTTTCTATTTTTGGTAGAGACAGGGTCTTGCTCTTGCTCAGGCTTGTCTCGAACTCCTGAACTCAAACAATCCGCCCGCCTCGGCCTCCCAGAGTGCTAGGATTACAGGCGTGAGCCACCACGCCTGGCCACCCAGGGCTTTTTGAAAAAATAATCTCCAAGGTTATTGGTGCAAGTTGATAGTTTGGGACGTAAGGTTTAGAGTTATTCAGAGTTTGACTATTTGCCCCCAGATGTGGGGAATGATCCCATTTTCATTCCTCCCCTACCTCAACCTTTTGAAGCTGTATATACTTTTTGTTTGCTCAAACTTTTTCTTTTGAATATATAGAAAAGTTAAAAGAGTAGGGCAGTGAAACCCACATCCCCTTCACCTAGACTTGCTTTGCCCCATTTGTAAAGCTGTGTTCTCCGCCCTCGGCCTGGAAGGGCAGGTGGCCATCAGTGTGCAGAGCACTTGGCCTTGCTGCTACGAGTCTGCCTCTTCCGGCTGGTGGCTTCGACAGGGGATGTGAGAAGGAAATGAACGGGAGGAGTTAAGCAGTGACACTGAAGGTTGAGATCCAAACAGCCTGAAAAAAATTCCATCTCGCTCGCTCTCCTGTGTTTCTGCCCTTTGGGTGGGTGCACGTTGAGGGAAGCTGACATTACACCAGTTTTATCTGCCTTGAGTGGGAGTCCACTGCCGGCCCAACGGCTTCCTCTGTGCACTGGCCCACGAGGGTCTCCGGGAAGGGCCTTCTCTGTCTGCCTAGAGGATCTGATGTTCTCCAGGGATCCAACTCGTTTTCTCCGTGCCTTGCCACGTGGCCTGCCTGTCCATGTTTTGTTAGATGTTTCCCTTGATCGTACCTTCTATGCCTCAGTGGCCACATTCTTAATTTGTTCTCTGTTGGATTGGGTGAAGACACGTTCTTTTGCTCTTCATGGGAACTTTTATTTTGTTTTTCCTTAGTTAGAGCTTCAAGTTATTTTTCTTTAATGCTATTCTCTCAAATATTTTTCTTTCACTCATTAGGCTATTTATGCGTTGAGCAAATAGTTGTTAAGAAAGCCTTTAAATGATTGGCTCAAGTACACCTGTCTGCCAACTCAGGTGATTCTCTACTGATGTTATCAGAGCTGCTGCTGGTTACATGCTCATTTGGTCTAGGTACGTTTTGAATTCAGTTACCGATGAGTTGTGTGGCAACTTTTGTATTACGTATTCAAGTTGTGTGTGCGTGCGTAAGTTACACGTAAATTGGAATGAAAGGCAGGCAGGCTCTCCTGTAGGTGGACGAATGTTAAATTCCTTAGGCTACTCATTCTCATCTTTCCTCTCCGAGACCCCAAGTTTTTAAGGGCACAAACTGTAGTCACAGCTCTATGTCCAGCATTTAGAAAGTTATGCCTAGTGTATAACAGCTTCTCTATAAATATTTGTCAAATGAGTGAAATAAATCCCAAAGGAAATTAAAATAAGGACCTATTTTTTATTTTGTTTATTTCTTTTTTTTGAGACAGTGCTGCTCTGTTGCCCAGGCTAGAGTGCTGTCGAGTCAGCCTAGCTCACAGCAACCTCAAACTCCTGGGGTCAAGCAATCCTTCTGCTTCAGCCTCCTGAATAGCTGGGACTACAGGCATGCACCACCACACCCAGCTAACTTTTTCTATTTTTAGTTGCCCAGCTAATTTTTTTTTCCTATTATAGTAGAGACAGGGTCTTGCTCTTGCTCAGGCTGGTCTCAAACTCCTGAGCTCAAGCGATCCTCTGCAGTATTACAGGTGTGAGCCACCTCGCCCAGCCAAGGACCTATTTTTTAAAAAATCAGATGTCCACATGAAATTAACACTTCCAAGTCAAATGCTGGCTTCTCCATATTAGCAGTGTGACCTTGGGCATGTTCCTTAATTTGTTTTATTAGCTGTAAAATGGGCACAGTACTCACTTCATTAGAACATTTCGAGAATAAAATGATATTTATTCATAAAATCCTTACCACAGTGCTCTGTTCCTAGTGTAGTGTACAGTCAGCAAATGGCAGTTCCTTTCTCATTTCCTTGCCCCTCAGGACTTGGACTTTTAGCATCCCTTTGGAAAAGCCATAGTCCCTTAATTCGGCTGTGACCTGAGGTTGGATCCAGTCAACCAGACAGTGGTTGCCTTTTGAGACTCCCCTTCCTGGAAATGGCTAATCATCCTCAAACCCTCTCTATCTCAGTCACCCTGTGCTGCAGTCACATCCCCTGATTTTGTACTTGTAGTCAAGGTTGCTGGTAAGCTTGTATTTTGCTTTTCATTCCCTTCTTGATTTGTGTACAAAATCCATTATATTTATTTCTCATGACTGAGCCAGAGTTCAGAAGCTTTTCTTGGAGCTCATCTAACATAACCGTTTTGTATTTTGAAACATTTCCTGGGCATATTTTGTTCCAAGTGCCGGCCCCGTGTTTCCTTTGTTGCCATTGCCACTGCTGCTGTCTGCCAGGCCGAATTCAGACAAGTGGCAGAGCCACCCCTGACCACTGGGCCCGGATTCATGGCCTTCTCTTCTGGGTTAAACCTGTCAGCCCCTAGTCTCTCCTGTGCCACTGACCTCCCAGAGACGCCTGCTCAGGACAGCATCAAGATAGCAGATGTAGATAGGACTTTTCCAGTGAACTTTAAATTGCCCAAGATCCTGCAGAGTACGTGTGAGAAAGTGAGCAGACACCAGCAAGCGTGTGGGTGGGCCTCCCTGCGTCCTGTGCCAGGACAAGCCTGGTAGACCATTGCCTTTATGCTGATGAGAGATCCAGGGACAGGTGCAGTGGCAGCTGGAGATGACATGACTTCCAAATAATGTGACCCTAAAATAGCTCGAGGAAGTTATATGTAAATGGACTCTATTTGAACAGGCTTTTTTTATCCTTTGGAAAATATTGGTGTGTGTTCTCTTCTGCCAACAGAGGAGCAAACTCCTGAGCACTCAAGGTTAAGGGCAAACTGTGCCACTCCCTGCTGCCTGAGGGGTGTGGCCCTGCCCGAGTCAAGAACAGCTGGGCAGGCCGGAGCCCAGCTGTGCCAGCCACAGCCTTGTCGCACCTTAGATTGGAATCAGTCTTCCTTGGTTCTGCAGGTGGTGGGTTTGCTAGAACGCACCCCTATTTCTGTCTGTGATTCATTCTTGGAGCCACCACCGCTGCTCCTACTGGAGCTGTTTTTAGCCAGTGGCCAGGACTTCAGCATTCAAGAGCAGAGAGGGTTTCAGAGAAAACACGTGGCTTTAGGGAAGGGAGCTGCATTCCGGGAATCAGAAGACCGGACTCGGCAGAATATGTCTCGTCTGTCCTGGTGACTGCCCTGCCGCGTATAGCCAAGGACATGGCCTGAGCTCAGTGTTGGAAAGCATAGATAACCAGGTTACTAGAATAGTAGGGGGAGAGTAGACAGCTGCCTTTCAGTCCTGGCACTGAACATTCTGGGCCTAAGTGTCCACAACTTTGGGCTGAGGGTTTGGGCATCTGAGTGGCCGCTAAGGTCCCTTCTCCCTGTAATTATGCCATTTTCTTTGTGCAGACAGCTGATTTTCAGAATGGTGGCCCCAGAATGTTTCTGGCACCCCCCAGCTGTCCCAGCCTGACTGCTCCCCTCAGGCGCCCTCAGGGTCCTGTCCTGCCAGGAGCTTTATCTTCTTGCCTGCGCTCACTCCCTGCCGTCCTGTTCATCCCTCTCTGCATCCAGCCAGCCGCCCGCTGCCTTCCAGTAATCTGTGTGCCAGGCCATTCCCAGGGCATCCTTTCACCCCCATCCTTCCCCAAATCTGCATATTCAGCCCTGATCCCCTTCCTAAACTCCTGCCTATGTCCACAGGATATTTCTCCCAAAGTCACTTCCAAGTCCAGGTCCTAGACTTGTTCCTTAACCAGGTCCCTTTTGGACTTCCTCTTTCTGTGTCGCTAGCCCATCCTCCTGCCAGCTGCCCAGACATGGGTGTCAGTTTTGAATCTGGTCTCAGAATCTGCCCTACGCCCCGCACCCTCCCATTTAAGCAGTCTCCAGACCTCATCAGACATTCCTGTGTGCCATGCATCCCATTTCTCCCATCTGGCCCCACTGTCTCCTCTAATCTGTGTCAGAGCAGGTCCCTGCCATGACCTCTGTCTGGCCTCCTCTTCTCCCTGTTATGCTAATCCGTCTTCATGCCTTTGAGAGGACGCTTTCATCACAGTCCACTATGAGATACAGGCCAAGCCTCACATGTGTGCATTTCTCCCATCCACTGTGGCCAACCTCCAGAATAGGTGACTCTCAGAACCCACTTGTCAGTCCCCTGCCACCTCCTTGCTGGAGTGCTGCTGCTGCACCTCCCGAGGCCCCCGCACCTTCCTATCCTTTGGGACGCAGCTTTAGACCTGCACCCCCGGCAGGGACTGCCCTCACCTGTCACTCATGGTGACTGGTGAGGTTCTACTACCTGTGTTGCCCCCTGCACTCCTCTGATACTTGCTGTTGCCGTTACTGTTACGTGGTCTCTCCCTGTATCTTGGCAGTGAAGGCTGAATTCTGGGTCGGCGGCCAGCTGACCCAACTATTTGTGCAGTGAGGAAAGAAAATGCTTTGATTCAGTGACACATTTCCCATAGTGCACATACAGAAGACCTTTGATAAGGGTCTCATCGAATGAAGGAGAGAATGATCCTGCACTTCCTCCCTGCACCCGGTGTTCCTGCCTTGCCAGCCTTGCTGATTAGTCAGGGGCTCTTTTAGCCAAGAAGGCTTTAGCTATACTAAACCTTTCTCCACTTATCCACAGTTGGCCTTCCAGTCTGTTTTGTTTGGAAAGCCCAGTGATATCCAAGTGGCTGTCACATCATAGGCACCCCATCAATTTTTATCGCATGAACGAACATCCTGTTGCCTTCCTACTTGGTGGTGACTTGGACCACCCGTTGGTGACTGCCTTTTTTCCTCTTCTAACCTCTGTCTCAACTTTTTGGCGCATTTATCTTTCTATTTCTTCTCTACAGAAAGTATCTCAAACAAAAGTATTCTCAAGGGAGCTTAGTAACCCCATTAAAGTTGTAGTGGGGTAAGCATATGGACATGATCCCTATAAACCTGTTCTTTTGCGTGGAAGTCTGGCTGCTTCTGTCTGATCCCTAGTTTGTGGTTAGTGATCTGGCTAATATACAGGGGTTGTGACTCAGAATCCTGGTTCATCAATAAGAGCTACAGGATTGTCAAGTTCTTCACGTAAACATTTATGTCCTCACGAGTTAAGGGGGAGCTGGGGTGTCCACATGGGCACCACTGCTGACAGGGGTAATGGAAAGAGGCTCTTATCTTCCTGTAGCGTACCGGTCCCTTACCCTTCTCTGTGGAGTGTCTGTCCTGGGAGATGCCCCTGTGTTGTGTAAGAGTTCTCACAGGGTGGGTGCTTCCTACTGCTCTTTTCTGTAACTGGAACGTGAGGAATTCGCTCTTAGGCTTTTAGGCTTCGTGATGTGGTTTTCAGTTTTTACAAACGGTATTATTGGTGTTGCCGGGGATTTAGATTTTTTTATAAACTTCCAGGCGCAAGAGTATTTTTCTTAATCTCAGTATCGCAGGTTCCATTGAATGTAAACCAAGTCAGACTCTCCTGGCTTTAGACACTGCTCTTCAGGTACTATTTGGTCAAATGTAGCACAGTCAGACTGAACCAAGCTTTTTGAAGGCTCGTTTTATGAGGGGAGCATCTAAGAGGTCTTGCCTGTCAGAATTTTTACTGTTTCAGTCACATGGGGTCACTCAGTCCAAGAAACTATATGTAACAATGCCTATCTGGTTCTTGAATTCGACACTTTGTGAAGTTGACCATGGTATTTGAGAATGAATGAATACCCCAAAATGAGGATATAAGTTTGTCATGTGCAGTTGCTTAAGCATAAAAATAGATAGTATTAATAGTAATCACTAGGTTCAGTTACCGACTTGCTGTCCCTCCTCATAGGTGACAGCTGTCAGTGTGGCACAGAGACATGGTGTGAAAGAACTCGAAGACTGGGCTGAGGGCTCTTCCTCTTCACAGGTGGCTTCTCAGGCGTCTCACCTGCTCATGGCCCGTGTTCTTTGCCCTGAGATGTGCGTGGCACTCTAGCTTCAGGGGCCTTGTCTCAGTCTAGGCACACGCACTTTCTCAAATTACAGTCTTAGCTTCCACATATTCTGCTTTGGAACAAGCCAGCGTACACTTTTATATATTATGCCTTGATACTCTTTAGTGTGTCCTGTACCAAAATGGGTCATTGGTGAGAACATCAATGAGCAAACATTTCCACTTACTGCGTGGCCTTGCTGCTTGACACCGAAAGTTCAGATTCAACTGTCATGCCATCCCTGTCTGCAAGGTCATGGTGACGCAGTTCTTAGAGTGTCTTTAGTGTCCTTTGCTTTTTTTTTTTTTTATATAAAAAATAGTAAAACAAAAATGAAAGCACTGATAAGAAGCATTGGTCTTTGAATGTTAATACAATTGAGAACAAGATGGAGTGGAATTTTCCAGGCACATGGAAAGCAGCGAGTCTTTCACTGTATTTGGACATTAGTTGGACCTGAGCGAATCTACTGTGTACTTATGAAAGAAAAGAAAAATAAAGAACAAGTATAAAATATTGGAACTACATGATCAAAATCTGGGCTTAAAAGGACAGATGTAATTAGAGGTTTTGTGATACAGGGTGAGCACCCCAATCTGAAGATTTTTGAGCATTGATATAATGCTACAAGTGGAAAAGTCCACACCTAAGTACTTAACACAAACTTTGTTTCATGCACAAAATTATAAAAAATACCGTATACGGCCGGGCACGGTGGCTCACGCCTGTAATCCTAGCACTCTGGGAGGCGGAGGTGGGAGGATTGCTATGAGCTCAGGAGTTTGAGACCAGCCTGAGCAAGAGCGAGACCCCGACTCTACTATAAATAGAAAGAAATTAGCCAAACAACTAAAAATAGAAAAATTTAGCCAGGCATGGTGGCACATGCCTGTAGTCCCAGCTGCTCGGGAGGCTGAGGCAGGAGGATCGCTTAATGCCAGGAGTTTGAGGTTGCTGTGACCTAGGCTGATGCCACGGCACTCTAGCTCAGGCAACAGAGTGAGATTGTGTCTCAAAAAAAAAAAAAAAATACCATATAAAATTACCATCAGGCTATGAGTATAAGGTGTATATGAAACATAAATGAATCTCGTGGGTAAAACTTGGGTCCCATCCCCAAGATATCTCATTATGAACATACATATATTTCAAAATCCAAAACAAACCCAAATCCAAAACACTTCTGGTCCCACGTGTTTCAGATGGGAGATACTCTATCTGTTTAGCTTGATGTTCTCATCTGGAACTGCCCTGATAAGGTGGAAGTCAGTTGTGTGCTCTCAGTTTGACTTTCAGATGTGTCTTCAGGAAACGTTCAGCTGAGAGTCCTTTCAGAGTGTGTTTGATGATGCAGTTTCTGTTGTTTGCCCTGCTCCGCACAGAACCCCCGCCCTGTGAGAGAGAGAACGTGTGTGTGGCACAGAGAGGGCTCCGTGTTAACCCCTTAGTGTTTAAACAGAAACCAGGTCATACCGTTAACTTGGCAGTGCCTCGCTGAAGCCCCTGAGTCAGACAGTATGACCCTAAGGGCAGACTGTTACGACACATATCTGCCATAGTTTCTTCAACCATTTCCTCGTTGTTGACTTTCAGTTTATTTCTAACTGTTACACTCCAAGCTGTGCAGTAAGTATCCTTATGTGTGTGTCATGATGCTTTTGATTTTATAAGCTAGATTCCCAAAGGTGGAAATAATGGGTCAACCAACGTATTTTAAAATTTAACAGATGGCTGGGGCGTGTTAAAATTTAACAGATGGCTAGGCCTTTAATTCCTAGTTACTTGGGAGGCTGTGTGGGAGGATTGCTTGAACCCAGGAGTTCAAGTCCAGCTGGGGCAACATAGTGAGACCCTTGTCGCTTAAAAAATAAATAAATAAATAACTTAATAGATGTTGCCATATTACTTTTCCCAAAATGCCCACCAGTGTTCACTCCTTCAGGAATGTAGAGGAGTACTCTTATTTCTCATCAAAACGTCTTGCTTCTTGGAAGTGAAAAAGGCACTTTAGTGTTGCTTTGGTTTGCATTTTTGACTATCAGTGAGCTTGAGCAACTTTTCATGTAATTGTTCACCATTTGTATTTCTTCTTCTGCAAATTGGTACTTATGTTTGTTGCCCATTTTTCTACTGGGTTTTCTCACTGGCTTGTGAGAGCTTTTTGTCCATTGGGCATGTTCACTCTCTAGCAGGTGTTGTAGATACTGTTTTCCCAGCTCCTTGTTTTTTGGCTTTGTTTATAGCATCTTTCACCATAAACTTTTAAAACCTTTTTATGTTATTTATATTTGTTTTTCTTTGTGCCATACAGTTTTCCTCCCAAAGCACTACATTTTTGCTGAATTTATCCCATGGTGTTTTATAGAGTTGCTAATGTGAGTGGGATTTTTTTCTTTTCCATTTCAACTGGATGTTGCTGACACAGAGAAAAGCTGTTGATTTGATTTGTATGTACTTGTTTCCAGATGACTTACTAAATTCTTTCCAGTTTTTAGGCTATTGAGTTCTCTAGGCAGATGATCATATCATCTCCAAATAAAGATAATTTTGTCTCCTTCCAATACTATTTATTCCATTTTTTTCTTTTATGATCTTTTGGCTAGGATTTCTGTTAAAGTTATTAAACCTCTCTTATGGGTAAAAATCACGTCCTTGGAGTCTGAGCTGCAGATGGGTCCTTCACTGCTGTGCTGCAGCCATCTTGTGTGATGTCATTCCCTCCTCGTGTGACGTCAGCCCCTCCTCATGTGATGTCAGCACCCTTCCGCTTCACAGCAGAAGCTGTGGGTGTTGGATGACTTCACAGCCAGAGTCGCACAGTCTGTGTCTTTCCCAACTAGTTTCCGAGCTCTTTGTTATTGGGCACCACGCCCCTGCTGTTCCATCTCTCGCAGGACCTGCAGGAGGGCCGTGGGGAGCACATGCCGAGCTGTGGGAATGTGTCGGAGGTGTCCTGTTTTCTTTGCCTCGTGCTTCCCAACTTCCAACGCCAGCTCTGACCTCACTGGACTGTAGATCATGTGACCATAGTACTCTCGCCCCAAAGGGCCTGTCTCTCTTTCCCATGTGGTAGAATTTTGATTTTTGAGCCACCGGACCAAAGAACTTAAACTTTACTGGCATCAGCATCACCTGGGAGCTTGTTAATGCAGACTGTGGGGTCACCTCCAAAGTTTCTAATTTAGTAGGTCTGGGGTGGGGCCTGAGAATTTTGCATTTCTCACAAGTTTGGTTGCTGCTGTTCTGGGCACTGCAGTTTGAGAACCACTGCTCTGGACATTGGTTGGTGACCTTAGCGCTTCAGGCTGCGAATTCCTTGCGTGAATAAGCCAGATCCTTGTGGTAATGAAGTTCTGCTCACACAGCAGACCCCTGTAGCTCCCCCTGAGTGGTGTCTGCCCGAGGCCCCTTCCTTCCACCATGAGTTTGTGCACTGAAAGTCATAAGGTGTGTTTCAGGGGCACACAGTATTTATCTTTTACAGGATAGGAGATTCTGAGATGAGAAGGTTTAGTAAAAATTCACTCCCCTTTCCATCCTCCCAGCCTCTGCACTTAGATACCTGCATGAAAACAGAATCATCCACCGGGACCTAAAGCCAGAGAACATCGTTCTACAGCAAGGAGAGCAAAGAGTGAGTGGCCCTCTGGGGCATGGAAAGTCTTGGGAGCTGCCCCAGGGAGGCTACTGGCTAAAGCAGGCCCTGGGTGTGTGTTTGTATTGCTATTTGCATTTCCTGGTGTGACTCTTTGATTCTCTGGGAATGGTTTTTTTTTTTTTTTTTTTGAGACAGTCTCGCTCTGTTGCCTGGGCTAGAGTGAGTGCCTTGGCATCAGCCTAGCTCACAGCAACCTCAATGGGAATGCTTTTTGATTTGAAATAGAATTCAGCAAAAAGTTCCTGCTTGTGCATTGAGGCAAGTTTCAGTGGATCACCTTGTTCATTGCCCAGGTTGCAGGAATCTGACAAGGAAGATAATGTTTATCTTCCTACCTCCACCCCCAGCCTTTGGGACTTGTACTTGGAAATTGGCTTTTTGTTTTCTGTTTGTTTTGAGAGCCTCATGTTTCTGTGCTAGATAGAAACCAGCTATCAGTTGGTTCTGGATGTGTCTGGGAAGAGGCATTTGGAGCTGGCACCTGCCTACTGGGCCTGGTCCAGCCTGCAGTTGCTCCAGAGCTCTGGGCGACCCTCCTGTGGCTGCCCTGCTTAGGTGTGGAGGTTGCCTCCCATGGGGCTTGATGCTGTGTTCTTTCACCACCTGTTTGTTCAGCTGAGTGGAATGTTGTCGCTCAGCTCCTGGGTCGCCTAATCCCTTCTGATACAGCTTCCTTCACATGCAAGGCCTGACCTCTAACTCCCACGGTGCTCACCTTTGTTCCGTTTCACACTCACTCCTGCCAGTGCTTCCAGGATGTGAGAACTAAAGGCGTTTACTGAGAAGAGGCTGGCCTCATCTTCCGCTTATGAAGTCCAGGTTTAGCTATCTTGAGGGCTGGTGCTGGTCTGTTCATTTCGACCCTCTCTGATGGTTGGTGGCAGAGCATGGGAGAACCCATGGCTAGCGTTTTTACAGCGTATGTTTTCTAGCATAAAACTAGAAAACATGTTTCTAGCATGTAAAAACTAGCGTTTTTACAATGTATATTTTCTTTTGCCCTGAATCCACCATGTCAAGGACATTCTCCTGTGTATTTGATGGCTCTTAGGAATTTAGGATGTAATACCACGTGGGAATTCAGAAATATCTCTGTTCTAATGGCGGATAATCAGAATCCTTGTAGAAGGACAGTGTATTCTTAAAACCTTCAGATTTATCCTCTTCCCTTTTTTTTTCAGTTAATACACAAAATTATTGACCTAGGATATGCCAAGGAACTGGATCAGGGCAGTCTTTGCACTTCCTTTGTGGGGACCCTGCAGTACCTGGTAAGAAACAGGACTTGCACGTTTGTGTCAGTCTCTCTTTGCTGGCGTGTCTGGGCTCCTCTCTGTCCTTGCCCTCAGCACCTGCGTCTCGTCAGCTCTTGGGATGTTTCCCAGATGCACAGAAATCATTGCGTGAGGTCAGACCCATAATCTGTTCAAGTCAGCAATTTTTACCAACAAGTGCCCAATAGAAGGATACAGCCATCTTCTCTGATGTCCAAAGGGCTCTGCCAGTGTGCCCATACACAAATCCTGTAACTTCTCTGTGCTTCAGTATTTTATCTGAAAATAAAGGATTTTAACAAGATTCATGCTGATCTGTAGAGGCCACAGTTGCTCTGCAATATCTTAGGGGCCACTGAGGAGTCAAGAGTTCTGAGCTTCCTAATCTTTATGTTACTTAGGCTGCATATTGGGTTCCATTTGAGTCTGTCATTCATTTAAGAATGTTGGTCAGGTGTAGTCTGTTTCCAGGTGCTGTGCTCAGAGCTGGCAACGCAATGAGGAGGAAGTCAGGTGTTTCCCTGCCTTCAGAGCTCAGAGTTTAGCAGGAAAGCAGGCATCACTGAGATGCTTACGCAGATAACTAGGAAGTTACAATGTGGTAGCAGCTACAAAAGAAAAGTGCGGGGGTTTAAGAATAGACATTGGGAGGCACTCATCTAGTCTAAGACCTTAAGGGTGAGTAGGAGAAGGGGGCTGGAGGTGGGGGAGGGAGAGGGAGCAGAGCGGCGGTGGGGGAATTCTGGACAAAGGGACGGCAAGTTGGAAGACCCGCAACCGTGGCTACAGCCTCGTGAAGAAGAAAGAGAGTGTCTCGAGTTGAAGCCGGGGAGTGAGGTAGGGGACAGATTGTGAAGGCCATTTTGGCTGGGCTAAAGATTTTAGACTTTATCGTAAAACCTCTGGTGAGGCGTTGAAGGGTTTTAAGTTGGAGAAGGAGCAGGTTTTTACGGCACAGAGAATGAATTGCAGCGAACAGGAGTGAATAGTGGGCAAGTGTCATGGGACCATTGCACCAGGCCAGGCCAGGGCTGGTGGCAGCTGTGTGAATGGAGGGACCATCGGATTCCAGAAGGGCTTGGCGGGCACACTCAGCAACCTGTCATAGATTGCTTACTGATGGCTGCAACCAGTGAGATTTTGATTGAATAAGGGAGTCCAGTTTGAAAAAAACAAAAAAGGTTGAAAGCCACGGGGTTGGATGAGCTGAAATCTCTAATTAATTTCTTAAAAAAGAAAAAGAAATGCTCTGAAGTCCTTTTGAGTGTGTTTTATGGCCTGCCTGTCCTGCCCATTGGGGTCAGGGGCTCTGCCAGGTGAACACCTGCTCTGTGGAGTAGAGGTTTCAGAGTGGTAGGGATGAACCCGACCATCCCTCATTTCTCCTCTTGGTTTGGATTCCCTGGCCCTTGCTTATAAGTGTCACATTTCCAACCAGACGGTGCACAGCCCTGTCTCCATGCTTCTGCCCATGGTGGTCCTTTCTGAAATGTTTCCTCCCACCCGCTGACGGGAGGAGCCTTCCTCTGAGCCCAGCGTGGTCCGTCTGTGCTACGTCTCCTTCCTCACTCACTCAAGCTCGCTCTGCTTCGGCAGCAGTCATGCATCTGACTTTTTCCTGTCTGATTCTAAATATCCCATCCCTTTGTGTGACTGCATGTTACTTGGTTCCGGAGATTGTGTTAGCATTTAATGTGCGTGAGATGCATTTGGTGTGTACAGCCTGGCTGCGTCTCCCTTTGTCACATGTTATCTGTCTTCCCATCTCTGCATGGCACCATGGCTGTGCACTGCATTGAATTAGTTTTCAGTAAGTGCCTGAAATGCCGCAGCCCTTATTTCTAAAGGGGAGACATTAAAGCACTGCGAAGGGCACGTGATGTGCTCCGGCACTGACTCCTCAGCCCTTCCTTCGGTACTTAGTGGGAGTGAGGGGACAAGAACATTGTAGGTGTGCCCCTCACCACGCTCAGTGTCCCCTCTTCACCTTGAGTGGACGAACCGGTGCCCCCCGGGGTGGAGCCAGGGAAGGTGGGGGTGGAGTGTGAGCTGGTTGTTCCCCACTGCCACGGCCCTCGCAAGACAGAGCGGCTCAGGCATGTCCCGTGTGTCGCTGTAGGCCCCGGAGCTGCTGGAGCAGCAGAAGTACACGGTGACCGTCGACTACTGGAGCTTTGGCACCTTGGCCTTCGAGTGCATCACGGGCTTCCGGCCCTTCCTTCCCAACTGGCAGCCTGTGCAGTGGTGAGCAGGGCGGGGCGGGGAGGGCTGCTTGGAGGAAGGCCTGAGCCCTGTCTCTGCTTCTCTCACCTCCGTTTCGCTGGGCGTCCATGCCATGCTGGGCCTACGAGGTTGGGGTCTCTTCCCCGAGGAAGGCCTGTTGGGACCCAGCATGGGGGCGGCCTGGGCTCCTGGAATCCAGACTGACAGAGCAGTGTTTGAGTATTCATATGGATTCTGAACCTTAACATCTTTAAATGTTATACTATGTAAATGCCATTTGCCCTGTGTCCAACAGTCACAGGTGAGCACATTTCCAGACCATCGTGCAATGTGCTCTGGTACTGAAGATGCTGTGTGTTAGTGAACAGAGATACAGGACAGGAACACCTGACAAATCGTGAGGAAACATTCACATGACAAGTTATTGTTGGCAGATTTTACTATACCTGGACATAAATTTTTGTTTTAAAAGCGTAAGAAAGTAGTTTAAAATGTGAACCTAATAAATTACCAAAAAAATCATTTTCTAATGAAAAAATCAAAGGATACAATTAGGGTTTTAAAAATTACTCTGTATTCTATTTTTTTTACTGATTATAAAAATAATGCATTGTTAATGATATATTTATGTAGAAGTCAATCACCACAAAAAGTATATGAGGTTGAAGCATGTGGCAATAAGCGTGATTTAGCCATTCCCTGATGTATACATATTTCAAAATATCATTTTGTACATGATAAATATTACAATTTTTATTTATCAGGTAAAATAAAGTAGGGGGGAACAGAGTTAATAATTATTGAATGGAAGGCCGAGGCAGGAGGATCGCTCAAGGTCAGGAGTTCGAAACCAGCCTGAGCAAGAGCCAGACCCCGCCTCTACTAAAAATAGAAAGCAATTAATTGGCCAACTAAAAATATATAGAAAAAATTAGCCGGGCATGGTGGTGCATGCCTGTAGTCCCAGCTACTCAGGAGGCTGAGGCAGGAGGATCGCTTGAGCCCGGGTGTGTGAGGTTGCTGTGAGCTAGGCTGATGCCACGGCACTCTAGCCCGGACAACAGTGAGACTCTGTCTCAAAAAAATAAATAAATAAATAATAATTACTGAAATACATAATTTAAAAATTAACATTCCTCCAAATGAGTTAGGATTCATTCAGCATTGTCCCTTGCCTCGGGTGGGGCAAAGGCAATATGAGTAAGCTAAACATTTGTACCCCCGTAATATGCTAAAATAAAAAAAAAATTAAAAAAAAAAAGATTGTTCCTTGTGAGGCCAGGCATTAATTTAAATGATACTACTGTTGCCCTAAAATGTCTTTATTTCAACTTTTTATTTCTTTGGAGCAGCAATAAGTTCACATGGTATGAATTTCAACAAGCATGAGAGAGTGTACAGTCACCTCACACCCATCTCCCAGCCCTTGTGTCCCTCCCCGTTGGCACCTAATGTCACTGGTTTCGTACGCTTCCAAGGGTCTTCTATGCACACTCGAGTTTCGAGTACATTGGGGCATACTTGCTTATTGGTACATTTATTTTTACACCAAGGGGAGCATAATATGAACACTTCCTGCACGTGTGTTTTATACCGTGAGAATTTCCTTCCAGAGCCAGTTTACTATAACACACAGAGTCCCTGTCTTGAGCCTAAACAGTGCTGCACGGTTTGAGTCCCCCTCATGTTGACCGTAATATTAACTTTGTTTTCACTTTTTGTTTTGGAAAATATGGAAACAATAAAGAAAGAGGGATCAACTATAATCACACAGCTGGGAAACAATCAACATGAACATCTTTGTGTGTTTCCAGGCTCTTCAGCATGTGGTATTTTCAACTTTGAAAAAAAAACCAAGGCCGGGCGTGGTGGCTTACGCCTGTAATCCCAGCACTCTGGGAGGCTGCGACGGGAAGATCTTTTGAGCCCATGAGTTCAAGACCGGCCTGAGCCCTGTGTCAGAGCGAGACCCGGTATCTACTAAAAATAGAAGAAATTAGCCAGGTGTGGTGGTTTGCGCCTGTAGTCCCAGCTACTTGGGAGGCTGAGGCAGGAGGATTAGTTGAGCCCAGGAGTTCAGGTTGCTGTGAGCTAGGCTGTTGCCATGCACTCTAGCCTGGGCAACAGAGTAAGACTCTGTATCAAAAAAAACCACAAAAAACAAAAAATCAAAATAAGTTGCTATGTGTATTCTCATATAACTTACCTTTCAAACTTAATATTGAAAATACATTATGTTTTTCCATATTGTCTATAATGTCTGTTCCATTGAGTAGCTATACTATAGTTCATTTAATAACACCATGAATAACATCCTTGTAGGGAAATGCTTGTACATCCACAGTTATCTCCTGAGGATGAATATCTAGAAAAGAGATTAACAGATCAAAGAGTATGCACGGTTTTTGTGGGTTTTTTCTTTTTTTTTTTTTTTTTTGAGACAGGGTCTTGTTCTGTCCCCCAAGCTGGAGTACAGTGGCATCATCACAGCTCACTGCAGCCTCAAACTCCTGGGCTAAAGCGAACCTCCTGCCTCAGCCTCCTGAGTAGCTGGGACTACACGCGTGTGCCACCACTCCCAGCTAATTTTTATTTTTGTGTAGAGAATGGGGTCTTGCTCTTGCTTAGGGCTCAGGCTGGTCTTGAACTCCTGAGCTCAAGTGATCCTCCCATCTCAGCCTCCCAGAGTGTTGGGATTATAGGCGTGAACCACTGTGCCCAGCCAGATATGCACCTTTTAAAGGTTTCTGATGTGTGCCAGCGACTGTTCACCAGAAGGTTGCATAAACCTACAGTTCCACCGGGAGCATGTGACGCTACCCCTCTCTACACCATTGCCAACTCTGGTGGTGTTATCCTAAATGCCTTTCTGGAAGTAATAAAAACACAAATTTTGGGGGGACAGATATTTGTATCACAAGAATATAGAATAAAGTGTAGCCCTTGAAATCAATTCCAGAAGAGTCCAGTTTAGTTCCATGTTTATGCCCCAATGACGGCATTGAGGTGAAACGGTATTGAGGTGAGATGGTATTGAGTTGAGGTGCCTGCCCTAGGACTCTGGTGGAAATAGCTAAGTATGCTCTCCTGTGGCAACTTAATTTAAAACAAGCATTGCTCATTTGGCGGCACAGGTTTAGAATATTGAGGAATTAGCTCATTAATTTACAGTCACACTTTATAATATAACCATCATAAAAACAGCTTTAATTATGTGTAGATCTATAGTGGTTTTAAGGAATTTCTTTAGTTCACATCACATGTTGACCTTTTCCATTATTTATAACAACATGAGTTAACATCCATTAGAACTGGAAGAACAAGTGCACTTTGAACATATATCTCCAAGGGCCTGGTATCTTCATAGTAAATCTATTTGCAGAATCACCTTCCTAAACTTCCCTTAGCAGTGCTGGAAGGCTGGTGGCCACTTTCAAGTAGACTTCTCTGAAACCCAGCAAGGAGCTGTTGTGTGGACTAATTTGCATCTCATCTGCTTTTTAATGCCTTAGACAACTTCTTAAAAATTTCATATTTCATCTAGGATGGCAGGTAAATAATAATTTCAGAACAAATGCAGTTTGGGCTTTGTAATTCTATTTTAAAGTCTTTTGAAATATTAATACGTCTTAGGACCAGTGTAAGTAATAAGCATTTATTTTATGTGTCCTTTTGTGTTTCCCATTGAGAAACTAAGTTTTCTATTAGAGTATCATCCCGTATGTTTGTAATTAGAAAGTCTTAGTGCTCCTGACTTTACAGCTGTCACAGGTTCAGCCAGAGCTGTGGGCCACCAGCCTGGCCACGCGCCAGCCCTGTAGGTTTCCCGTGTGCTCTAGAGGGGCCAGTTCACCGCTTGCCAGTGAGAACTGTTTGGAGCTGAACCATTTTTTGTCTGAACTTCCCAGGTGTTTTGGGAAAGGATGTGTTTGGACGTTGAGACAGAGTAGAAAGAATACAGCCCCTGGAGTTGAGTCCTGTATTCTGCCACACTGCAGCTGTGTGACCTTGGACACATCACCTGGTCTTCATTTCCTTACCATTAAGTGAGGGGCTAATAGTGTCTTACCCGTGGGGTAGTCTTGGCAATAAGTGAATGCTGTGTGTCAAAGTACTTGGTTACCTACGATGCATTGTTCTAATTCAAGTTATTATCCTTGTTACCAAGGAGATTTGAAGCCAATTGGGTTTAAATTTTTTTTTCCTTCAAATACTACTTCAGATACTTCAAGAAGTTCCCTATGTGGGGAATTGTAAAAGCTACCCTTAGAAATAGTACTTAGCAATACACATTTAGAATGAAGTACATATGTACGTGCATGTTTGTGCATATTTCATGTAAATATCATATGTACGCAATAATCTCAGTTTGGAAGTCCTAATTTTATCCTCTATCAAAACATAGGAGTTTGTATTAGATAAAATGAAACAGGAGTGCTGTCTGCAGAACTCTGGGCCACAGGATGGTGGGTGATTCTGCTGAGGGCTTTT
>CAUYRT010083886.1:0-27734 GCA_963574885.1 Lepilemur ruficaudatus | reverse complement strand
ATCCTTCTGCCTCAGCCTCCCGGGTAGCTGGGACTACAGACATGCACCACCATGCCCGGCTAATTTTTTCTATATATTTTTAGTTGGCCAATTAATTTGTTTCTATTTTTAGTAGAGACGGGGTCTCGCTCTTGCTCAGGCTGGTTTCAAACTCCTGACCTTGAGTGATCCACCCGCCTCAGCCTCCCAGAGTGCTAGGATTACAGGCGTGAGCCACCATGCCCGGCCTGGTATATATGTTTTTAAACACCTGCAACTTTTGGGAGTGAGCTGAACATTTCACAATGAAAACCAAACCAATTGACTGAACAGCCAAAGTCTGTGCCTGTATTGGAATTCCTTTTAAAACCCCAAAGCACGGTCGGGCGCGGTCTCTCATGCCTGTAATCCTAGCACTCTGGGAGGCCGAGGTGGGTGGATCACTGAAGGTCAGGAGTTCGAAACCAGCCTGAGCAAGAGCGAGACCCCGTCTCTACTAAAAATAAAAAAAAAGAAATTAATTGGCCAACTAAATGTATATAGAAAAAATTAGCCGGGCATGGTGGCACATGCCTATAGTCCCAGCTACTTGGGAGGCTGAGGCAGAAGGATCACTTGAGCCCAGGAGTTTGAGGTTGCTTTGAGCTAGGTTGACGCCACGGCACTCTAGCTGGGGCAACAGAGTGAGACTCTGTCTCAAAAAAAAAATAAAAAATAAAAAAAAAAAACCCAAAGCAACAGGAACTAAGCAAAAGGGAGCCAGCTGCGGGGCCTGTGATGTTTCTGAAAAGCTACAGATGTGCTTAGGTTATGATCCTATGGGAAGCAGAAGGGTGGGGCCTCCCTGAGAGGCCTGCAAGTCTCCCGAGTGATGGGTGGTTTCTTCCACTGTCCCAAGGATGGAGGAAGTTCTGTTCCCACTAGAGATTTGGCTCCTTTCCTCCTTCCCCAAACCCAAGGGCTCATTTTTTGTACATGTTTCCTCAGATGATGATCATGCTGGGAGCTATCTGTGCCATCATCGTGGTAGTTATTGTAAGTAAGTATCGCTGAGGTTGCTGGTGGGGTGAAGAGGTGGGAAAGTCCCAGAGTCTTCTCCCAGCCCTGCCTGCCTGCCTGCCTGCCTGGGGAGTGGGGCTTCTCTGACTGAGGTATGGAGACCACTGCCTTGGGATCATCACCTGGTCTGGGAGGGGGAAGGGTAAAGACAAGAGACTTCCTTGATGGACAAGCTGTCCCCCTGCAAGGTTGCGGGGAGATGGCCCCTCCTGTTCTGAGGAAGCGAGGCTGTGCTGTTTGTCACTAGCTTGGGTCAGAGGGAGACGGGGATGGGGCACCTACAACGGAAAGACCCTAATATCTAGTAACTTGATATAATTTGCCCTCTTGTTTTCTCCTGTCTCTTTCTCTTTTCCATCTGGGACTTCCTGATTTCCTGTGTCCAGTCTACTTTTTTACTTGAGAATGTGCCTCTCCTTCCCTGTTCTCCATTGCCACCCAAACTCATGTCCTTCTATCTCTGTCTGTTCTCTCAACAAACTTCTGCATCTGCCTTCCTCCATCCCAGCCCAGGCTTCTCCATCATCCATGCCTCCTTTTTTGTTGCATTCATTTGCACTATGTCCCTCGACACTAGAAATGCTGCTCGTGGCACAGTCTTGAAGTCACTACCTGAAGAGCAACAGCTGGTGCCTCCTCCCCAGCCCCTTCTTATGTACTATCAAGTTTCCCCAGAGCCCAAAAGAGCTGGAGGCCAAGGGAAGGGGAAGGGGAATGGCTCAGGTGAAGTGCCCAAGAAGCTGCGCAGACTGGGGGAGAAGGCATGGTGTCCCTTGTGTCTCCTAGAAAGGCCTGGCCGCTGGAGGAGACTGAACAGCTGGGAAGATGGTGGCTCACTCAGTGCCACCCTGGTCATGTAGAGCTTTTCTCCTAGGCCAGGCCTGGATAAGCTCAAAGTCCAACTTGGTGCAACACCCTTTTAGAAAGTGAAACTTGTTTTTTGCAATTATTTCTACTCTATTAGTCTAAGATTTTCCATGTCTTTGGGGATCTTACAACTTTTTACTCTGTTCTCCATAGGCCTGGAGAACAAACTCTTATGGATTGTGAAAAGACTGGGACTCTTGTTTCCATCCTAGAACATTCTAGCCAATGTTTCATCTAGCCAAATAATTTCATGTAGCTCTCAGTTAGTTGTTGGCGTAGATGGAGAGAATGTCTGTTAGTTATAGAGAAACAGTGAGCCAAGGGCCTAATTTGAAAATAACAAGCTCAGAGGAAGCCACTCTTGCCCTCTGATTAAGCAGGGTCCCATTCCTTAATTCTTACTGATAAAGAAACGTGAGGGTGTTAGACGTGAGGATCTTCCAAATAGCCCCATGAGTATGGGGGAAAAAAGTGAGGATCTATGGACTCCCGTGAAATCCTTTCCTCCCCACCATCCCCATGTACTTGCCAAAGATAGGGATGAAGTGAGAGGTTCTTCCCAAGGCCTGCCCCATCCTGAGGATTTAGAGAAGTCCAGTAGACTCACCAATTCCACCTTGGGGGGAAAGTGTGCCAGTCTGTGATAGGTGTGCTTGTGCATTGCTGTGCTGCTGTGGGGCCCTCTTGTCTAGAGCTGCCTCTCTGTTATTCTTGTAGTATGCTCCCCTTCCAACCACCTTTACCCACCTGCATTCTACTTTGCCTCCTTTGTTTCCCTCTTCTTTGCATGGTTTGTGCGTATAGACAGTGGAACCTGAGGATGGGAGCTGCTCAGCGCACCTTGGGGGCTGAGCTTCAGGATAGGATGTTACACGGGATAAACCCAGGTGTGAGGGGAGGAGGCAGGCTGGGAACAGAAGGGGAAATACCCACGCCCTTTATTCCGTCCTTGGTCCACAAGCAGGAAGAGGCTGGGGCTGGACGCCCACTCTCCATGCAGCAGCATTTCACTGTGCAAACCCATCCTTCCTTTCCCTTCGCCCCGTTTCCCACATCCCCTTCGTCCTGCCCCAGGGCAGGACTGAAGAGCTGGAAGAAAGCAGTCAGTGTACCCTCCTAACCATCCCCTTCGAAGGTCTCCACTCTCCTCTGGGCTCCTCTTTGCCTAATGCAGGGGGTCACCGCTGGAGAAGAACCACCACTGTCCTCGATGTGTCCCAAGCCTGGAGCAAACCCACCCTTTTGGCCCACCCAGCCCTATCACGGGAGTTATTTCCTGGGTTTCTATCCCTCTGAGGCTCACCAGATATAGTCGGCTTTGTCCTTTTAGGGGTGTTAGCCCTTCCACTTTCTTTCTCACCCCACCCTGTGTCCTCTTCTGTGTCCTTGCTACCCACCCTTCCCTCCCACTGCCCCTGTGCATGAGCAAATATGCAACTAGCCCCGGGACTTTGCAGTCAAATGAAGCCGAGCTTCCCACATCCCCTCCTCCAGATGATGTGGGGTTTCCACTGTGTGTCTGTCATCACCTCTTTGTCTTTTTTTCCTAACCCCAATCTCATACTTGTATAGAGTAATAACAGTTGTATTTCCACCAAAGGCATGTGGCGTATTTGCCAATTTCATGTATTCTGAACAAAGGCAAAAAATACAAATTCCTACCACTAAACTGTCTTGGTTGTTGTTTGGATTGGAGTAACTGGGGAGGGGAAGGGAGGAGTGTGCTTTCTTTCTTTCTAGTAGTCTGATGTTGCTTTAGTCTGGCAGGGCTGGCTTATGTATGCCATGTAGTCTTCATGGAGACTGGAGCTCTGCATGACAGTAGAGGAAGTGGTCTCTCGGCTTTCGTGCCTGAAGCAGCCCAATTCTCACAGGTGCCAGTGAGAGGAAGTGACGACAGGAAGTTGAGTGGGCACCTCACACTGGCAAACAACTGCGGGTTCTCTCGGGCAGCTCCTGTCTGCCTTCTTTCCAGGTCCTTGGCCTACCTGGCCTGACCCGGGGACGTGCCCAGATGATGGCTCCAGCAAACACCCATTTTCTCCATCATCCTTGAGTACAGTTTTCTTATCTGAGTTCCACTGGATTGACTAGGCATGTTTTAGAAATGAATAAAAGGACAGCTATCTCCCCTGCAGCTGAGGGAGCGAGGAGTCTGTAGGTAACCTGAAATTCCTGGTGACTCTCTGAAGCTCAGAGTCACACAGAGTAACTGAGTGGGGCATCTTCGTTTCATGTCTTCAACACTTTGCTGTTCGGAACACACAGCAAAGCTTGGGAGCAGGGCTCAGTGGGACCAGTGTGGGGAAAGACAGGAGAGTGGAAAAGACATGGGGCTTTTATTTTGACAGAGCTCAGAGTTTGTGGTTAGGGGCCCAGCCCCTACCCCTTTGCCCCATCGCCCCTCACTTGCTCCTTTCTTGATTTCTTCCAGTTTTCTTTTCCTGTGACTTCACCTCGAATCTGGCTCTTTGGTCTTAACCTGCACCTGGACATTCTGCCTTCCTGTTGCCCCCTCTCCTCCTCCTGTTCTCTCCCTTGGTGCGTCAGCCCAGGACACACAGTGAAGGAAGGCAGAGGCCTGAGCAGAGCCAGAGCTGGTGCCCTGTGACCTGGTGCCACCTTTCTGCCTTTCCCAGCTTTGCAACTTGGCTCCTTCTGGGAACACATGACTACTTTCTTTTTTACTCTGAGGCAGGACAGCGGCTACCCAGAGTGCTTCGGAGTCTTGGCAGACCTTGGTGAGGTAGCTAGGAGAGAACAAGAGGGAACAAGATTGACTTCATTTGGGATAACCCCAGAAGTAGGGGGCTGTGGCGGGTGGGCCGGCTGGAACTGGGAACTGCTAGGCTTCCACACTCATCTGGTGGGGAGGTAGGAGGAGTGGCTTGATCTACAAGTGCTGTGGGTCAGGGGCCAGAGCTGAGAGCAGATGGGCTCTTACCTTGCCGTCTCTGGAGCCCCAAGAACAACAGTGCAAGAAGGAAGAGGCCGCTGGCAAAGATGACTCCCAAGGCTGTTCTCCGCTCTGTAGGCAAGAGCAACATGGGCAGGAGCTGTTGGCTGGGCCCTCACCCCCATGTCCGCCCCAGGAGGAGGAGCAGAGGAGTGTGTGTTTGTGAGTCCTTGGTGGAAGAGCCAGGAGCCTGGCACACAGCAGCATTTGTATGTGTTCAAGGCTGTCAGATTTTCGTGTGTTACTCCACACAGGATTCTCTACCTCTTCCTACCTAAGACAATGTTTTTAAATTGCTCTACAAGAGAGATTTAGGTTAGATTAGTTGTTGACAGCTAAATTGGGATTTTGTAAATAGTTGGGGAATAATATGATCTGAGACAAAAGCCCACTTTTGGGGAAGCTCACAGTCTAGTTAGTGACCAAATCATGCCCAGTGCTCCTGGATGTTTGCATTTCGAGGTGCAGGTTGTTTCAGACCTTTCAACAACGCTTTATGGCTTTCAGGATGAAGTTCCAGCTTGAAGGCCCATCGAGATCTACAGGGTTTAGTAGGAGGAATCAGGCTGCCTGTTTTCACATTCTTTCTTTGCCACTGATTGGTAGGTAACCTTGGGCAGATTATTTGATGCCTGCAAGTGCCAGTTCACACATCTATAAGACGGGAGTTGTAATGTATGCAGTCATACAGCTAAGTGCTTAGCACACTGCTTGATTCATGTAAATGCTCAATAAATATAATTACCCCTGAAGCCTCAGAGCCACTTCTCCCTTCTCCCATGTGCCCTTGGCTCTAGCGGTGCCGAACTCCTTGCAGTTCCCGAAATTTTCTTTAGGCTGTTTTATATTTGGCCTTCACATATGCCATTTTTTCCATCTTGAGTGTTCCTTTCCCTCTAAGCTAGTTAACTTGGCTCACATGTCTCCTCTAGATCATCTTCCATGCCCAACTAGTCTTGACTCCATATTGGACTAAGCTTCTAGAGGGCAGGCTTGGGAATTGAGCATGTGGTCTGGCACTGCGGAGGCTGGGGTGTAACGAAGTCTCAGGGGATGTGTGGTAGAGGCTGTGGTGGCTGCCACCTTAGGAAAGACGAAGCCAGGAGCAGAGGCAGGAGTGCGAAGCTTGGGCTGTGAACAAAGCGTGTGGGCAGGAGAACAAGGCCAAAGATGCACTGGGGGCAGGACAGCCATGAGCCCGAGTGTGGAAGTGGAGAAAGGAGGCCATTCCCAGTACCTGGTGGGACAACCCAAGTGCTGGCCACAAGGGGCTCCTTCAGGGAGATGTGGGTGACCTGGCAGGTGTAGGTGGCACCTGCAGAGCCAGTTTCTGCCATCAGGGAGGAGGAAATGCTATAGGTGCCTGCTATGCTTTGCCTGAGGTTGGAGAATGAGGCACCAGAGACTTCGACTGGGGATCCGCCTGGCTCCTCTCGGGTCCATGTCACTGCCATGTCCAGAGGGTAATAACCCGCAATGTTGCAGATGAGGGTGGGAGGCAGAACCTTGTTTGCCAAGCTCAGTCGTACTTTGGGGGGAGCTAGAGAAAGAATGAAGAATAAGGTTCCAGAGGGATCCACCTGGGGACAGCAGGGGAGCCTGGGGCCTTCTCTTCCTGCTGAGAGTGAGAGTAGATTGTGAAGGCTAACGTCTCCTCCTTGGTGGGGTACCCAGGGGTGGGGGTGTGAGGGGTCCACCTGGAAGCTGGCCAAAGTTAGAGGGAAGGGCTATGTTTTCCAGAAAAGTAATAGTAAAAGCCAACTAAAGGTTGGATTACTTTGTATCCCCATAAGCCAGTAATTTTAAAGGATGTCAGTGATAAAGTGTTCCTCCTGGTCAGAACCTCTCCCACCACCCCTCCTTGGTTTGCTACTGCTCCTTCCCAGGCTGTGGTCCAAAAGGACTGGGGAGATTGGAGACAGCCAGATCCTCAGTAGGATCCTGAGCTGGAAATTTCTTGATGGAATTAGCCTAGAGTCCAGTGGGACACCTTATCTGATGCTATCTGTGCTTCTAGGGTGAAGATGGCAGATAGGCTGTGGGAATACAGGCTGCTTCTCAGGAAGTCATCTTTAGGTTTGGATCCCAGTCTGGAAAACATTCCCAATAAGCACATCCCTTCACCTCTCCCGGGATAACTCAGTCCTGGCCTCACCTTGGATGTGGAGCTGGATGATTTGTTGAGCTCGGTACAGAGAGGTGGTGATCTGGCAAATGTAGGTCCCCTCATCCTTTAGCGTGAGGCTGGGTAGGGTGAGGGAAGCGTCCCCAGCCACATGTAGCTGCTCAGGCTCCAGCGTGGCACCCTCTCGCTCAGCCCGCCCCTGCCCTGAGGTCCAGCTGTACACCAGCTGGCCACTGCCCTTGTGCTGCAGCCGCCACTCCACGCTGATGAGGTCCAAGCCTGGCGCCATGGAGAAGCCACAGTCCAGGCAGGCTGAGGACCCCAGCAGGTAAGTCAGGGATTGGGTTGGTGTTGTCACCTGGAACTCCACTGTGGAGAGAAAAAGAGGGGTAATTTGTGTGCCCCTTCCTTCTTGTGGTCACCTGACGTCTGTGCCGTGGGCATGTTGTGTGTGTATACCTGACTCTTTCTTCTCCCCTGGACAGTGAGGCCAGTGGAGCTCATTTCCTATGAAATAAAACCACAAAGAAGTGGGGCTCTGGGAAGGCAGAATGGCACATATGGTGGTCTTTACCATTTTGGGGTCTCTTACCCTGAGGACAATCTAATGAAAGCTACGGATCTCTCACTCGAGAAATACACATGCAAAAGTGTGGGTTACTGTTGACCCTCCGGTAAGAACTACTAGAGTCGCAGAAAAAACTCTGGAACTCTGGTTGTTCCATTTACTGGCCCTGTGACCTTTGACAAGTCACTTAGAGTTGCCAAGCTCATCTGCTTAAGCAAGGCTGCTGTGGAGACTAAACAGGAATAACAGTTTATTAGAGCTCCAGTGATGCCATCAGTGCATGGTACTCATACAGGAGTAAGAGTTTGAAAAGCACACAGTAGTAGTATTTGTGCCAAACATGTTTGACCTAGATCTAATTGTTTGAGGAAAACAATCAGATGGATCCAAATGATAGGATACTCTACAAAACAACTCACCTGGACTCTTCAAAAATGTCAATGCTGTGAAAGACTGTTCTAGATTTAAACAAGGGACAACACAAAGAAATGCAATGCATGATCCTTGTTTGAATTGTGGACTTAAATAAGAAAACTATAAAGAATATTATCGAGCCCAGGCGCAGTGGTGTGTGCCTGTAGTCCCAGCTGCTTGGGAGGCTGAGGTAGGAGGATCGCTTGAGCCCAGGAGTTCCAAGACCACCCTGATCAACATAGTGAGACTCTATCTCAAAAAAAAAAAAAAAAAAGAAAAAAAAATTACAGGGATAATTTGGGAAATTTGAGTTTGGATTTTATATGTGAGAGTTTTATTGTGTCAATTTTAAAATATAGTAAGTATGATGATGTGTAGCATACCAAACAGTAGTGGGGAGAAATAGGAACTGTCTGCCCTGGCAGGGAGGAGTATTTTATCACTCATATTGTTCAGAATTGCCAATGTAGGGGGATGGTGAGACTATAAAGCTGTCTTTTAATTCATTTTATTATTCTTAAATTCTTTACACATTGCACCCCCCTTTATCGCCTGCACCATGGGTAAACCACTCCCCTACCTTGGTTTGCTTTTGATACGGTGGTTTTGTGGCTATGAAGGAGAATGTCCTTGTCCTTTGCTATAAACTAATACATGCTATACATGGGAGCATCTGAGGTCAAGTGTTGTGAGATCTGCGACTTACTCTCAATTAGCTCAGGGGACAAATATTTATACATATATGTATGTGTGTGTGTGTGCGTGTGTATACAGAGAGAAAGAATGTGGCAAAATGGTAACAATTGGTGAATCTAGGGGAAGGGTAATATAGGTGTTCATTATATTATTCTTTTACCTTTTTTGTTGTAAGTTTCAAAAATCCCAAAATAAAAATGGGGAAATACCTAACCATGCCAGGAGTATGGTAGACTCTGGACAGACATAAGGACCCTTCTTTTCTAATGTGGCAGGATAAATTTAGGTTGGACTGCAGGAAGATTAGAGTGTTCTCGGGCTTTCCAAGACTAGGAGGGTAGCCCCTAATTATCTCTGGATTTGGTTGTCTCTTCTTGAAGGCACAACATTGGATTGGTGGACTCTGGAGAAACCTGTCATCATGTTCTTAATTTCTTATGCCCTGGAGGATGTGCTGAGGTGGGGAGGGCAAGGACCGGGTTTTACTACTAAGAGATAATGAACAAATTCTGCATCCCGTGCTTTGCTCTGACTATCTTGAAGCACCACACCAGGCTAGCTTTTCCCTGGGAGAAAACTGGCGACTGGCTCAATAAGACTACAGCGGATAGCACGCGTGAACAGCATAGCATCCTGTGTCTTATTGCCTCTTGGCAACCTAGCAAGATGAAAATGCTCTCCATCTTGGGGATAATACACAGGTTGTCTTTGTGCTTGGACTTTCATGTAAGGGCTTCCCAGCATCCTTCTCTTTGGGACCCTGAGGTTTTCCCTAGGGGGTGTGGTGGATGGAGGTGGACTTGTTCCCTTTCTTCTCCTATCCCCCCAAATCTCACCACTTTAAAAGAACAAAACTTTCTTTCTGCTCCTTGCTTTTCATTTTCTCACCTGCAGTCTGCACAGTCCCCTGGGGGCTCAGAGGCAGGCTCAGCGTGGGGTGCCTGACAGCCCCACTGTCTGCATCGCTGAGAATCTTCATCACCACGGAGATACTAGGTCCCCCTCCAGAGACCTGCATGTTGGTGATGAACCAAGCTGCTGTCTCAGCAGTGGCCTCCCTGGCCTGGAGAAAGTAGCGGGAGATCTCGCAGGTCACCTCTTTCCCACCGCAGTCAGCGTGGAGCAAGGCCTCAGCCTGGGGAATCTGGATCAGGTCCACTGGGGAAGAGGGGGCACGTGGAGGGGGAGTTACGGTGAGGACACCAGGGCTGACGGGAAGCAGGTGTGGGCGAGTGTAATCGGAAACTGGGTTGTCCCGGTGGAGGGAGCCCAGAATGACTAAGGATGCAGGGTGGATGGCTTTTACCTGAGGCCTCAAAGATGACAGGTGGGTCATCTCGGGCCAGTGAGCCCCCTTGGAAATCAGTGAAGTCTTTCAGGGAGCCGTCGTCCAACACTGGCACCTGCCTGAGCACAAGCAAGGCCTTCAGCCTGTCTTCACTGCTGGCAAGGGTGCCACGGCGCCCATATTCCTCCGCCAGGAAGCAGTCCAAGACCACATCTATGGGCCGCCACTGCCTTTCTGCTGCACCGGGCTCTGCAGGCAGAAGGCGGGGGTGAGCACCCTCTTGCCTAGAAGCTACTACGTACTTGCTTTCCACCCCCACCCCAAATTGTGGAGTCAGCAAGGGGTAAAAGTTGTCCTGTAGGATCCTAGCTGTTTCTGTGTCCCTCTATTCTCCTGCCATTCCCTAAACCAGCTTTCTGGGAAGCACCTGCTACTCCAGGCAAATACTTCTTGGTATCGATTAAAGTCTTGGATTTGCCTTTCTCCGAAGGGTTTATGCTTTTACTCTTATTTCTAACCGTGGAATGAAAGACTGTTTTCTGTCAAAGGAATTCTCAGGAAAAAACCAAATGAGCAAATACTGCCATGGGGAGAGGAGACTGGACATTTGCTGTCGCTAGGGGCATTGACCACCGGCTTCTCAAACTCCCCCCACCCCCCCACCCCCAGCCTACCTGGTCTGCCCTGCCTTCCGCTTTACGGTAGCCTTCCCCTCCCCCACCGCCAGGGCCACCTCCCAAGTGATTTCTCAGCCTGGGGAACCCCTTCCTCTTCTGAAGTGTCAGCTCCCAGGCCCATGCCCTCTCTGGCAGGACGGTGGATCCATCCACAGAGGGATCCCTCTTTATTTAGCCTTTTTCCCCACCGTGTTCTCAGCTCCTCTCCCCATACACATTGGTTCCTACTTTGCCAGCCACTGAGCCTTTCCCCTGTTGGGATCAGAGGTGATTGGAAGTCATCCCGGCCCCCTTTCCCTTCTGGAATCTCGGGGAAGGTGGCTCCCTGGGGCTTCACTACCCTCACGCTTCTCCCCAGCCAGCTTCTCCCCTGCCAGCTCTCCCGACTCACCAGTTTCTGCCGCTGCAGACAGAGCCAGGCACAGCAGCAGGCACCACCCCTCCTCGGAGCCCATGGGTGCTGCTCTCGGCCTCCTGCACACTGCCCTTCTCCACAATCCCACCCTGCTAGGAGGCCTGGGCTTGAGAAAGGGGCTCTCCGCATTGGTGCTAGCAACGGCCTGTGGATTTCTTTACTGTCCTCTCTATAGCCGACTTCTCTTTCACTTTCACTTAGAGGAAGTGCCACTGTGACTGCCTTTGCCTTTGGGTGAAACCATTTGCAGCAGCTGCCTGAGTCCTGCTCTCTATTCCATTCTCTCCACCTGACTCACTGCAAAAGTCCCTAAGTGATTTCAAGACCTGACTTTACTGCACCCTTTTGCTCCTAATGGGCTCCAGTGAAGTGGAGATGGGAATGTGGGAGAGGTGGAGGACTGGAGCAGGAGGGAGATGAGTCAGAAGCGGGATGCCCTGTAGCCTGGGGACCTTTCTCCCTTTCCAGCTGGGGCCACCCCCACCCCACCCCCACCCTTGGGCAGGCCCTCCCCCCAACCATCTGCACCTGGGGAAACTCCTCCCTCTGATGCTTGACCTGGGAGATGAGGTGGGCTGTGGCCTTGGTTTGGGGACTGAAATTTCAGAGATGAAGCTGGGGAGCTGCAGTGTGGTCCTGTCGCTTTATTTTGCTGATTTTTTTGGTCAGCGATACAGCATGTGGGGCTTTTGTAGCCAGAAGTGTGTTTACAGCTAGAGCCCGGGGCCTCCCGCCTATGTATATACCCAGGGCTCCTGTGTCCCACCCTCCACTGCATTCCTATTTGTCCTTGTCCCTGCCAGTCTCCAAAAGGCACTCTGTCAAGTCTGTACATAGGAGAGGGTCCTGATGAGAGGACAGGACTGCACTGGGGCTGCCAGGTCTCAACCTCTGGAGGGCGGTGGGGTGGGATGGAGGCCAGGGCTCTACAGCAGGGAGGACCCCTCTGCTCCCCTGGCCGCTGGCTCAGGGGGAGGAAGCAGGCTCTGGCTTTCGGTAATCCTCCTGGATGGGGATGGTGCTGACCTCCTCCTCCCTGGGGCAGCTGTAAGGACAAGGCTCTGCAGACTCCACTGGACTTTGTCCTTTGTCTGCAGGAGGAAAATTCGATGAGTCTTGGCCAGCAGTGGGGGACGAGTGGAGGGAGAAAGATGAGCAGAGGAGGGTAAGCTTGGGGGAGGGCTGTCCGGAGGGCGCCAGCTAGGAGGAGAGGGAGAGAGTAAGACCAGGGCTGGTGAAGGCAGAGCTGGGGTGCTTTCAGTGAGGTCCTGGCATGAGCAGCAGGGCTGAGAAGGTGGGCTGTGGTGCAGGGGCAGGGCTGGAGACCTGTATTCTGTCTCTTACTTGATCCACATTTTCTTTGTTGATGGAGGAACAGGGCTCCACCCAGGGTGAAAGCAAGAAACATTCCGGAGAGGATCACAAAGATGCGGATACAGTCTGCGCTGCACAGGGATCTTTGGGCTGTGATAGGCAGGGCCACATAGGGGTTTTGGGGAGAGTCTAGCTCCTGGATGCCTCAGCCCCACCCTCCTGTAACCCTGCTTCTCTCCTTTCCTCTACCTTCTTCACCCCCACCCCCACCACTGGACCAAGGCCACTCCTAATCCTAATCCTCTCCTAATCCTGTTTACCCCAACTCCTAGGAGCTTTTGCACTGGCTTCCCTCCTGGCCTCTCCTGTATGCATTCTCTCTGGGGGTGGGGATTAGGGAGAAAACTCACCTGGCCAGGGGGTAGAGAGAGCAGGGGCAGGCAACTGCCTGAAGTCAGCCACAGTCTGCACCAGCTGGACGGTCCTGGCCTCTGGCTTCTCTGGAGAAACAGAGACAGGAGTAGAGCAGGGAGACCCAGGACATGCTGGTCTGAAGGTCTGAGCAGGCTGACCTTATCTGGGGGTGGCAGTGGGAGTGGGGAGTGCTGGTTGGGGTGTCACCCTGACCCCAAATGATTGGACAGAGGATTGCCTGGAACTTACTTTTGGCATAAGGTAAGTAAGTGGGCTGAGGGTGTGGGCCTAGGGCCTGAGATGACTGAGTGGTCAGCCAGGGGCCTGGAGGAGGATCACACTCGGTGCATTCTTTATCTCTGCACTGCCAGCCATGGGGACAGGCACACTCAGCATTGGCAGTGATGGTGCAGTTGCGAATGAGAAGACCTGGGGAAAGAGGGGGACGGAAGAAGCACAGAACTCTCAGATCTTCAGAGACCTTCGAGGTGCACTACTTAATCCCCCAAACCCCATCCCAGACCCACCTCTAGGGACATGCTTCCCTTTCCATTACCTTCGCCAGGGGACTGCCCCCCGACTGTCACCCAGTGCCTTTGCCATTATCATTGTTATTAAAGAAGAAAATTGGACTTTTCAGAAGATTCATGGAATCAGAAAAAAAAATTATGAAAAATACAGCTTATGTAGTTTTCTCTTGGTGATACCTTAATAACTTTTTATTGAAGTGTAATATATTTTATAGAGGTACACATAAGATTTAAGCTTTAAAATTCGTACAAATTGGACTCACAGGTGTAACCAGCACCAGATCAAGAAACAGAAGGTGACAAGCAATACTCCCTCCTAGCCACTCTCCCCCCAAGAGTAGCCACTATTCTGACTTCCTAACACCACGAATTATCTTTGCCTATTCTTGTACTGTACAGGTGGAATCGTGGTATGCACTCATTTCTGTCTGGTTTCTTTTACTCAAACCTTTGTGAATTTCATCCATATTGTTGGCTGTAATCGCAGATTGTTCATTCTCATTGCTGTATAGTGGGTGTCCCATCATAGGACTATACCACGGTTTATTCATCCGTTTTACTATTAATGGGCATTTGGGTAGTTTCCAGTTTTTAGCAATCAGGAGTAGTGCTGCTATGATCCCTGGTATGTTTTTATCTTTATTAGAGAGTTACTTGATTATAGAATCCTTTACATATAAATTTTACTCAAGTGTAGGGGTCAGGCGCTGGGTGGCTGCAAATCAGTTATGCTAGGAGGGTGGTGTTGGGGCATAGGCTGGGCTGGGCTCACAGGTGGTTGGGGTTGAGAGGAGGGTGGTTCGGAGGAAGGCAGCAATACCGGATGTGGGGCAGGCTTGCATGGGAGCGTGGTGTGCCTTAGGGCAGCACACTCATTGGGACCCAGGGAGTCCCAGGAGCCCTGACAGGTGAAAGAGGGGTGCAGAAAGGGAGCATGCCAAAGACCATTATCAACTCTAATGATTTTTCACCATGCCTTTTGTCAGGGACAGGGACAAATCCTTTTTCTCATCCTTGCGCCCCTATGCCCTGAATTCTGACTCTGAGTTGCTACTCGAATTTTCTTTGTGGCTTCCCAGGAATTGTGAGCCAGCCTGGACAAGGATCTGCAAGGGGAGAGTAAGGGAAGCCTGGGACAGTGATGGGGGTGGGGACAGTGGTGGTGGTGAAGGGTGATTAGAAGGGTCTCTGCTAAAAGGGACCGGGAAGGGCTCAGGAAGGGGCTGGTGGTTAAAAAGGTGTGAAGTGCCATTGTTTTCAGTGATGAGCATCCAGAGACTTGAGGGTTCTATTTACCACGTAAACCCTGTGCTCAGAATTCCAGCTGGATTTCAGGCACTTCCTCACCTTACAGATGCAAGCACTGAGGTCCAGAGAGGGCCACACTCATGCGGCCTCCTCTACTCACCTCACCTCTGGTCGCAGTGCCCCGGGGTCCTTCTGCAGCCAGGTGCTGCCGGAGGACTTTGGGATCTATTGGCTGAGTCTCACAGAGAAGGGTCATGGATCGGGCTGGTCTGGAACATAGTGAAGGGACTGAGGCCTGGCTCAGTGTGGGGCAAAGGCCTTCAGGTGGGGCCTGCAGAGCCAGTGGGGAGGCTTTGGCCAAACAATTCCAGCCCTGCTGAGGCTGCTGCCAACAAGAGAAAAGCATCTATCAACAATCATTTTTAAGTTAAATGGACTGAGGAATATTTCTTGTGTGTTAAAGATCTTGCTTTTTGGCTGACTTGCAATGGCAAACCCCAACCCCTTTTTTAACAGTACAATAATAAAAGACCTAGTGAGACCAAACACTTTTTACAAGTAGTTACAAGTAGTAATTACAATTTAGTAGTTCTCAAAAGTGTCTTGCTGGAGAACATTCGTTCAAAGGGGCCACTTTAAAGCCTGCTATTCTAGTGTATACTGGCATATAGTCTCTGAAATTGTAGCTAAGATGGAGAAATAATAGAGTTCATAAGCACAGCCGCAAACATTATACTTCTTAATTTTAAAAAAGACAGAATTACAAAATAAAAGCACAGGCCACATACATACTCATACTCCCAAATTGGCTTTTGTGCAAAAAAAGGTTGTTACCTACTGGTGTGTATTGTCATTTCCTTAGAAAGATGTATTCCAAGTCCCAAATAGCCAGCGTACGATGTGCACTCTGGGAACACAGCCAGTGTATTGGTTGGGGGTTGCTTGTCTGAAATCTGGGGTCCCAGAACCACTCGCCTCTTTTTATTGTTTCGATCCTATTCATTGATCCATTCTCACCAATCCCTCACATTCTACTTATCCCCTTCCCCGAAATACTAGGTTTCTCCCCACAGCAATATGTGCCCTGTCCAGGGCACCCCATTTCCCAGCATTGGCTCCACCTGCTGTGAGCTCGAAGAAGGCCAAAGTTCCAACTGCCATCCTCCTTGCTCCCCCAAACTCAGCTCCACCAGCCTTGCTCCCCTAAATGCTGGTGCAGCATCACCACCTGCACGCCCTTGCCACCTCACCGGAGTTACAGTGCCGACAGCTCTCACAGTGGGGCCTGCTGTGGTGGTCTGGAGAGAAGGAGCTCCCTGGTGTACACTGTTTGCATTGAGCGGCCTTTCTGTGCTGGTCACAATCCTTCACGAGGAATGTTCCTGTGAGCAGAGGGTCCAGGATCAACGTCCCAGGAAGGTCAATCTCTGCTGTCTTCAAGGCGGTGCCTCCTGGCTGCTGCGGGATTTCTCTCCTTGCCCGAGCCCAGTCTCGCCCTGCGTGCACCTTACCTTAACCCAGTCCTCTCTCCCCCACTCAGCTGGCCCCGCCAAGGCCCACTGTCTTACCTGGCTCACACATCTGGCAGCACAGCTTGGCCTGCGCCCAGTAGTGCCTCTCTGGACAGCTCTTGGGGGCTGGGGTAGCTGAGAGCCCTGCCAGGGTCCCCAGAACGCACAGCCAGCAGGAAGGTGGCCATGCCATGGCTCCTGCCCAGGGACCCCTTCCGGCGTTCTGGTTGCTGCCTGGCCCCTGTGAGGTGGCCCTTCCCCTAGGCACTGCTGCCTCTCCTTTGCACCTGCTGGGTGGTGGCCACAGCCACGGATCCTCGGTGAGTTGCTCCACTTCAGGTGGCAAGCCGACCTTTGACAGTAGTCGAAGCTCTACCGTGGCTGTTTTTTCTCACAGCAGCAACTTTCACCCCCCCTCCCCTTTTCCGCATGCTGGGCAGAGTTTTAAAGGGCAAACGCTGTCAGAGACCTGCTGCCCTTCAAAGATGTCTCTTCTAACACACCAGCCTCCCGTGCTTTTGCCTCTCTCCTGCTCATGAAGCACGCAAACCCTCTTTGCCTGCTTTTTCACAAAAACAGGATGAAGGATGCACATATTACCCACTCCTCTTGTCCACACACTTGTGCACTACGATGCCCACATCACCCCCTGTCCACAGGTTACAAGCTAAGTCCCATTTTCCCTCTCCCCCATACCTCCATCCCTTCTTTCATAGAGATGACAGTTTAAAGAAGGAAGGGGAGCCAGAGTTGAGCACAGGTCCACGGGCTCTTATCTGGGGCTTCTGGGGTCAGGTAAGCTTGGGAATTCAGAATTTTTCAGATTTATAAGGAAACGAACACCACAAAATGCCCTTGTGGAGCTGAGGTAGCACTCATAATCAAACACAATATTTCTGCGGAAAGACTATTGAATTTTTACACTAAGTGGGATGAATAATGACCATAAATAGCCTTGCATTAATTGAGGTTTTATGGCCAAAGAGTTTGCTACAGAATTGTTCAGAATTGCAAACAGAGGACTTAGGCCTGTGGCTCTTCTTTGTCACTCTGGGCAAGAGATCACATATCCCCTCTAATCCTCATGCCAGCCTGTGACATGGGTACCACCCATTGCCCAGACGGCCTTCCTCAGACCGTTTTTATCTTCCCCTTTCCACCTCTGGCTGTGCCAGTCACTGGTGTCCTGGAGCTCCTGGGGCACCTCCTCTCCCAGCCTTGGGCACTGGGCATTAAAGTTAGATTCCTGTCCAGGTCATCTCTTTCCCCTTCCCCCAGTTTTCCCGGTGATACTGATTTGGTGATACTGGAAACAGATGAACTTTTCCCTCTTTGAGTCCTGGAAACATGTGTGGTCAGCAGCCTCCCCCGACTCCTTCCCCAATGACTGAGACTCAGGGTGGCTTTTGTCCTCTCAGAAGGCTTTGCAGTTTAGGGGCTTTCATTTAGGGTCTTTGCAGTTGTTTCCACAGTGCTCACTAAAGGTCACACCCCTGTGGCTGCACCTGTCAGATCTGTTAGATCTGTTCTCTATCTCACGCGTCAGTTTCCTTTCTCTTCATTTCCTCTCCCCTCTGGCCTTTCCCCAGCCCCCGTGCAGCTCCTCAGGGGCGTCCCACTCAAGTGGGAAGCCACATCTGGGTGTGATTTGAAGAGCTACTCATGCAAAACTGTCCTTTTCACTATTAGTCAGAGTGCCTAACTCCCCCTGTAGAGAGTGCTAAATTTGGGACCGGAGGACTTTTCTGTCTCTGACCATTCCCAGGTTGTGCGAAATATCTTCACCGTTATTAATTTATTTATTTCAGAGATGTGGTCTTGCCACGCTGCCCAGGCTGGAGTGCAGTGGCCCATCTCCCCTCCTCTACTTGTCACTTCTCCATGGGGGTCAGAACAGGGCAGGCTCCGCCGGGCTCTCCTGCAGTACTTTGGCCAAGGGGAGGAAAGCCAGGTTTCTGGACCTTACTCTTCTCTGGGCAAGTGGAATGACCTCACCTCCTGCCTCCTATGCTCTTTGCGCCAGCTTCTGGCGAGGTTTGCTCCATCCTAGGCCGGCTCCCCGCCGTCCCTCCATTTTGTCTACAGGCCCTGGGAGCGCGGCCTGCTTACGTATTTCTCGGTATCTCCCACCACTGCTTCCTCTTTTGGGGTCAGCCTTTCCCCACGCCTGGCCGGGCAGAGACATGAGGTCTTCTTTCAACAGCCCCCTGCTTTTCTTTCATCCCCAGACATAAGCCCACAGAAGCCCTCTCCTTTGAGGACTTTCGTGACTTCTGAGAGGGCCTGACCAAACCCTCCGTCTTGACCGGTGAGTGTAGCCTAGGTGTCACCCTGCTCTTTAAAGTCTGGATAAGATACTCCCCAATTTCCATTCAGGGCAGGTCCTGGGCAGGCTGTCACAGATTACAGTGGGTCTGGTGTTCCCAGGGCCACCGCTAGTTCTGATGCCTCCTTGTGTCTCCTGGTTGTTTCTTCACCTCTACCCTGCCTCGGGCGCAAAATCTTTGACACAAGACTTGCTTGAATTTTCCTCTAAACCAACTATTAATAACAGAAGACTGTAAGGCTGTTAGGTGTGGCAGAATTTTTCTTTTTTCTCCAGTTTTTTTTTTTTTAATTTAAGAGACAGGGTCGGCCAGGCGCGGTGACTCACGCCTGTAATCCTAACACTCTGGGAGGCCAAGGTGGGTGGATCACTCAAAGGTCAGGAGTTCGAAACCAGCCTGAGCAAGAGCAAGACCCCCTCTCTACTAAAAATACAAAGAAATTAATTGGCCAACTAAAAATATATAGAAAAATTAGCCGGGCATGGTGGTGCATGCCTGTAGTCCCAGCTGCTAGGGAGGCTGAGGCAGAAGGATCACTTGAGCCCAGGAGTGTGAGGTTGCTGTGAGCTAGGCTGATGCCACGGCACTCTAGCCAGGGCAACAAAGTGAGACTCTGTCTCAAAAAAAAAAAAAAAAAAGTTGTAACTTTTGATAAAATCCAACTTATTGTTTTTCTTTTATGGCATGTGCTTTTGATGTCATGACTAAAAACTCTTTGCTAAGCTCTAAATCCCAAAGACTTTGTCCTATTTTTTTTCTAAAAGCATTATGTTTTATTTTAAATCTGTCATCCATTTTTAGTAAAGTTTTGCATGAGGTTTTCTTTCTCCCTGCCCCGCTCCGACCATGAATAGCCAATTGCTCCAGCACTGTCTGTTGAAATCCTGCCCTTTCTCCATCAAATTACTTTTGCAACTCTGTCAGAAGTCAAGGGCCTCTACCGTGGAACTGTTCACAGGTCCACTATTTTGTTCTAGTGATCTGTGCCTATCCCTCTGCCAGTCCACAAGGTATTGATTACATGGCTGTACAGTAAGTCTTGGAACTTGGTAGAGTGATTACTCCCAGTTTATTCTTGTTTTTCGGAATTGTTTTGGTTATTCTAGTTCCTTTGCCTTTTCATATAGATTTTAGAATAATCTTGTCTACTATAAAAAAGTCTTTCTAGGATCTTATAGGAACTGTGTTAACTTGTCTATCAGTTTGGGGAAAACTGGCATCCTCACTACGCTGAGTCTTCTCATCTGCAAGCCCGGATTCTCTCTTCATTAATTTAGGTCTCCAGTCAGTACTTTGTAGTTTTCAGCACACAGGTCCCATGCTTGTGTTCTTAGATTGATACTCAAATGTTTCATTATTCCTTGAGTGATCATAAGTGGTATGGTATTTTAAATTTTGGTTTCCACATATTCATTGCTAGTATATAGAAATAAAACTCACTTTTGTATGTTGCTGTTATATCTTGCAGCCTTACTGAACTCATTTATTAGTTCTAGGAGTTTAAGTTTTTTGTTTTTCTATTTTCCTTGGTATTTTTTCTACATAGACCATCATGTCATCTACAAATAGAAGTGGTTTTATATCTTTTTTCAGTTCTGTATGACCTGCATTTCCTTTTCTTGCATATTACAGAACCTAGAACTTCAGCGCTATGTTGAATACATCAGAGAGTAGACATCCTTGCCTTGTTCCTGGTCACAGAAGAAAGGTATCCAGACTTTCACTGATGTGTATGATTTTAGCTGTGTGTTTTTGTGCAAGTTCTTTATCAAGTTGATAAAGTTCTCCTCTACTCCTAGTTTTCTGAGAGTTTTTAATCATAAATGAGTGTTACATTTTCAAATGCTTTTTTTCATCAATTGGTATGATCATGTGATTTTTCTTCTTTAGCCTATAAATGTAGTGGACTACATTGATTGATTTTCTAATATTGAACCAGCCTTGCATACTTTGGACATGATACGTAATTCTTTTCATATATTGGTGAATTCCATTTGCTAATATTTTGTTAAAAATTTTTGCATCTTACTGAGAATATTGGTCTATAGTTTTCTTTTTTTGTACTATCTTTATCTGATTTTGACATTGGGGTAATACTGGCTTCATAGAATGAGTTGAAAGTATTTCTTCCTCTTCTGTTTTTTGGAAGATACCGTGTAGAATTGATGATAATTCTTTTTGTTTTTTTTTAAATAGTTGGTAAAATTCTCCAGTAAAATCATCTGAGCCTAGAGATTTCTTTTGAGGGAATTTTAAATTACAAATTCAATTATCTTAATTGCTAAGTGATATTCAAATTATCTATTCCATATTAGGTGAATGGTGACAGTTTACTTTTTAAGGAATTGGTCCATTTCATTTAAGTTGTCAAATTTGTGTGTGTACAGTTGTTCATAGTATTCATTTATTATCCTTCCAATATCTGCAGGATCTGTCAAGATATCCTCCATTTCATTTCTGATATCAATAATTTGTGTCTTCTCTCTTTTTTTTCTTTGTTAGTCTTGCTAGAAATTTGTCAATTTTATTGATCTTTTCAAAGAACCAGTCTTTTGTTTCATTGGTTTACTCTATTGCTTTTCTGTTCATGATTTTATTGATTTCTGTTATCTTTATTATTTTCTTCCTTCCGACTGCTGTAGGTTTATTTTTGTTCTATTTTCTAGTTTCTACTTTGAATTTGTTAAGGTTTACTTGGTGGCCGAGGATATAGTCTATCTTGGTATAGTTCTGTGGAATCTTGAAAAGAACAAGTGTCCTGCTGTTGTTGAGTAGAATGCTCTGTGAATGTCAATTAGATGCTCTTGATTGATGGTGTTACTGAGTTTTTCTGTATTTTTGCTGTTTTCTTCTCTAGTTTTTTTCCCAATTGTTGAGTGGTGTGTTGAAATCTTCAAGTATAAGTGTGGAAATTGTCTATTTCTCTTTTCAGTTCTATTTTTTCTTTACATATTTTTCAGCCCTGTTGTTTGGTTTATTCACATTTAGAATTGTTATGTGTTTTGTGGAGTGACTCTTCTATCATATGTAATATTTCTTTCTAGCCCTGGTAATTTTCTTTCCTCTAAAGTCTACTTTATCTGATACTACTATAACCACTCTTGGTTTCCTTTGGTTAATATTTTCATGGTGTATCTTTTCCACCCTTTTACTTTCTATCTATGCATATCATTATATGTATCATTATGCTTAAAGTGAGTTTCTTGTAGACCGCATGTAGTTGGGTCATGTTGTCTAATCCACTCTGTCAATCTCTGTTTTTTAATTAGTATCCTTAGAAATTTTATATTTAATTTAATCATTGATACATTAAGGCTTCAGTCTGTCCTTTTACTTTTCTATTTTTTTCTTTTCTATTTTCATTTCTCTGTTTTCTTTTTTCTACCTTTCTTCAATTACTTGATCTTCTATAGAATTCAATGTTTATTTATTTATAGTGATTTTTGACTGTGTCTTTTTGTGTTGCTCTTTTAGTGGTTGCTCTAGGCATTACATTACACGTACATAACTTACTGAAGTCTACTGGTGTTGACATTCTTCCGGTTAAAGTAGGTAAAGAAAATTTACTATCTATTTCACCCCTTTACCTGCCAGAACATATATTATAACATAATTGTTTAAAATAATGTCTCTACATATATTGAGAACCACATTAAACAGTGTTATAATTTTCATTTTAACCATCAAACATAATTTAGAAAACTGAAGAATGGAAGGAAAGTCTATTGTTTTAATCCATATTTTTGCTGCATGTTTTTTCCTTCCTGATTTTGAAGATTCTTTATTTTATCATTCTTTTCTGTTTAGAGAACTTCCATTAGCTATTCTTTTCAGGTAGGTCTGTGGAAACAAACTCAATTTTCTTTCATTTGAGACTATCTTTATTTCACATTCATCCCTGAAGGATATTTTTTGCTGGATATGCAATTTTGGATCAAAACGGTTTTCTTTCAGCACACTGAAGACTGTTGTTCCACTTCCTTCTGGCCTCCCTGGTCTGTGGTAAAAGATCTACTGTCATTCAAATTGTCTTTTCACTAGAGATAATGCATCATTTCTTCCTGGCCACTTTCAAGATTTTTTTACTTTGTCTTTACTTTTTGAAAGTTTGACTGTGATGTGTCCTTGAGTGTCTATCTTTGGGTTTATCATGTTTGGGATTTTCTCAGTTTCATTAATCTGTAGGTTTATGGTTTGTTTGTTGTTTTTTGCCAAATATGGGTACTTTTCAGCCATTATTTCTATGAATACTTTTTCTGCCCTGCTATCTTCTTCTTCTGGAACTCAATGGCATGAATGCTAGGTCTTTTGTTATACAGTTCCACATGCTTGTGAGGTTCTGTTCATTTTTATTTCAATCTACTTTCTCTCTGTTTTTGTGGTTGGATAATTTCTATTGTTTTATTTTCAATTTTCCTTCCTCTCTGTTCTGTTGTTGAGTCCATTCATTGAGAGTTGTTTCTTTAAATTTTGATCATTTTATGCTTCAGTTCTGAAATTTTCACTTGGTTCTTTATATCATCTATTTCTTTGCTGAAACTTTCTGTTTTTCCATTCATTTCAAGAGTGTTTGAATTGCTTGCTGGAGCATTTTATGATGGCTGCCTTGAAATCCTTGCCAGATAATTCTCACATATGTGCCATCTCGGTGGTGGTGTCTGTTTATCGTGTTTTTTTGTTCCAGTTGAGATGAGTTCCTTGTATGCCAAGTGGTTTTTGATTGAGACCTGAATCTTGTGGGTTTTATGTTATGAGGCCATATCTCCTTTAAACCTGTGTTTTAGCAGGGCTCTTCTGATAGCTCTCTGGTGGGTGAAGGGGGTATCATCTTGTTACTGCCAGATGGGGTAGAAGCCCAGGTTCTCCCTTGATCTCCATTGGCTTTGGGAGCAGAGAGTACCTTGTTACTGCTGGGGTGGGAGGTCAAGCTCCTCACTAGACCTCAGCTGGTAACATCTCGGCTGGCAGGGTCCTCCACTGACACTGCAGCGGCTGGGACTTTTTCCTGCTGATGGATGGTAAAGTCCTGACTTACTACAAAGCCCCTTGTGACATCACCCCTGGAAGGAGGAGGTACACCTTTTTAGCCCTGAGTACAGTTGGAAGCACAGGCTCCCCAGGTGACATCCACTGATGCCGCGAGACAAAAGGTGGCTTGTTACTGCTACCACCCAGGAGGAATGAAAGTCCCAGTTCCTCATTCTGCCTTCTCTGATGCCACCCAGCAGGCAGTTGGGGCACCCTGTTAGCCTGTCAAGGGTGGAGGTCAGGGCTCCCACTCAGCCACCTGTGAGTGCTAGGTGTGGCCATGGTTTTTCTGTGGTGTTGGTTTGAATATAGCAGGTTTTGTCTGAAGGTTTCTGTCTTACTAGGCTTCTGCTTTCCTGACCCCTTGTCTGGAGGGGGAAGGCTCTTCCTGGAACCTTTTTTGTCCAATGCACACTGGTGTTCACGGGCTGCTGGTATCTCCAATGTCCAGTCTGAGATATGTGAGGCAAAAGAAAGCCCTGGGGTCTCACCACTGAGTCACCCTTGGGTTCCAAGGCCCCTAAACAGTCCACTCTCTTCTCTCTGCCAGTCAAAGTGTTCTTATGCTTATTTTACATACAATTTCTAGGGGTTTTAGTTGTATTTATTGGGAGGAATAGGGAAATGTGCATCTACTCCATTTCCCCAGAAGCATAAGTCTGTATAATATGTTTTGCTTCTGGTAAGGAAAAGAAATCTCTATTTTTCTTTATTTTTCAAAATTCTCTCTCTCTTCCCTCTGCCTCCCTCTCTATATATATATTTACTCTTTCAGAGAATGTTTGGAATAAGATTGTTGATCTCGTTCAAAATTTTCATTGGGGTCACATTAAATGTACGGTGACTCTATGACCCCGTCATTTAGAATATTCAGTAACTAAATTGCAAGTAATCCCTGGTCTCAGAGAGATTAACAATCTTAGGGAAACATCAGCTCTGGATACTTAATGAAGATTTCAAGATCAGAGAACTTCCACTTTGTACATGACAAGTTAATCATAAAGTTCTGCCTCAATATGTCATTCATCCTCAGTGATTTTTTTCCTATCACATCACCATGTTAACTATTGTAGTAAGTTCAGTCTTTCCCAGTTTTGCACCATAATGGTAGGGCTATTAACTCCTGAAAATATGCACTATGCTACCTGGGGTACCTTGTCTACTTTTTGTCATCTACTTTGGTGGCAACTGTTTTTAAACAGGAAGTTTTTAGACCCATCGTTGCATAGGATGTCCTTGCTGATAAAGAATCTATAAACTCTGACTTCAGCTGACTTTCCTACTTAAGAAAGCAGACCAAGGTTTTTAAAAATAGAGCAAACTGGATTCTCCTGATTGTGGTACGTTTGTGTTTGTTTTCTACTGGTTACATAAATATGGCAAATCACTTGACAGAGACTTACACTGCATTTCCTGGCCTCCCAGGAAGAATGTTTTCTTTTCACTTGGCTTTTCTATAAGAACGTGACAGCAGGAAGAAGGAGGTGGTGGCATTAGAACAAATAGCTATGGCTGGAAGTTGCAGAAGCAACATTTTTGGACAGATGTCAGCATGAACAATTTTGGTCTGGAGAGTAATTTTTACGTAAGAGAATATGATGTAAGTCACAGTGAAATTGGAAAAAGGAGAAATATTTAAGGCAACATGTGACTTTTAAATTCAATAAAAAGTATTAAAGGCTTTTTAAGCAACAGCATCCTTATTGTCACAGATACTGCCACGGTGTTGACTGAGTCCCTCCTCTTCCTCTCTCACCTTCGTGTTCTATTTCAGGTACACGAGAATGCTCAGCACCTGTTTACTGTTTACTGTGCAACATCTGGCCAGAGAAACTTCTCATTTCACATTGACATGCAAGATGGCCTGGCTTTACGATGTCGAATTCCATTTATTTTTGTTTAAAGATAAAATGTAAACATGCCCACAAGAGTTCTCTTTTTTTCCGTACTGGAAACAGATAAAAGGACTTGACGGCATGAGGCGAGGCCGGGGAAGCATCTTCTGTGATTCAGTTACATAGATTCACTGACAACGGTCTTTCCTCTGTGTGCAGAGGCACTAACTAATTCATTACTAACCTAGTAAATGAATTAAATTAAACTTGACTGTGAACTCCCAGAGTCTGAAGAGAGAATGCGTTGGCTCCTTTGCTTCAAAATTCTTTTGCAGCAACATTTAGGGGAAAGCATTTTACTTAAGTAGAGTGCCGTAGGCTGAACTGCATCTGCCCTCAACACTCCAAGATTCCTATGGTGAAGCCCTAACTTCCAATACCTCAAAGTGTGGCTGTACTCGGAGATAGAGTCTTTATAGCGGTATTAAGCTAAAATGAGGTCATTAGCATGGGCTCTAATCCCATCTGCCTGGTGTCCTTATGAGAAGAAATTAGGACGCAAGTGGGTTTAAAGGGACTCAGTGTGAAGACGCAGGGAGACGCCGCCATCCGCAAGCCAAGGAGAAGGGGTCTCAGAAGACACCGCCACCAACTTCACAGTCAACGACTTCCAGGAAACTAACACACGCAGGTAAACCACCTCAGCGATACAGCTGCAGAAATGCTTAAAATGAATTTAAGTTATAAACGAAGACAGAAAAAAGAACAAAATGTAAAGCAAGTCACTTGGGCAGCCTAAGGTAAGACAGACCTGAGGAGCGACACGGGTGTTTTCCCAGACGTTCCCACGGGGAACATAGTCACTCTATAACACCTGACTGACCCAGCCTGGCAGAACCATGCTGAAAACGCTTCGATAGCTCTTCCCTTGGCTAAGGGTAAAGCCCAACTCCTGGCTCTCGAGGCCTTCTGGGTCTCCCTGCCTCTTTCTCTAGGCTCCCGTGTCGGAGTGCTACATTCCAGCCGTACTTACTTGCCTCCTTTCCGTCCTCAGTTGCCTTTCCTGCCAGCGCCCTGGAGTCTTGGCCGGCAGCAGGCACTGCTGCTTTCTGTCTGGGCGACGGCTGCTCCTGCCTGGGGAGTTTGCTCCTAACTCCAGGTACTGGCCTACCTCTTGTGGCTCCTCGGCCCCAGGGCGCTCTCAGTCATCAAGCTGCCTCCACTCTGTGCTGGTCTGTCTGTCCCTGTGGGGCTGTGAGCTCCAGAAAGGATAGTCCACTGTTGGGCTGCTGCATTCTCAGCATCTAGCGCAGTCACTGGCTTATAAAATTTACACCTACAGAGTAATAAAGCAACAGCCTGTAAGTCTCTGTATGCTTACAGAAAAGCAAAGCAATAAAAGGTTGTAAACATGCTATTATATTTGTGCTATCCCGCTCTTGAGTTTTAATAAGTAATTTCTTCTTATGTCCTAAAAAGCATCTGGGAAAGATCTCTTGGGGCAAAGGAAGAGAAGGAAATGAGGTCTATTTCTCTTTCGGGCTACATCATCAAACTCATCTCAGATTTTAATCCATCGACATGGATTGAGCTCTTTCCAAATATGAACTGAACACAGGTGACACAGTGTTCAACATGCTCGATAAAGGAGCGTTGGCTTCTCCCTCATGTGCTACCGAGAGGAGGACATCTGGGTAAGCTGTCTCCGGGAGAGAGGGGAGCTAAGGCGCCGCTTCTGGAAACGAAGTGGTTGGAAGTCTGCGGCCGAATCTGCGAGAGTAAAAGTGTCCTAGTTAAGTCATTTGGCCAAAACGGGTTTGGAGTTACCCTGATAATATCAGTTAGACTATTGAGTAACTAAGTTGTAAATAATCTGTGGTCTCATACAGGAGTGAGTGACAATCTTAAGGCACCACATCAGCCCCAGATACATGACGAATACTCCGTGGTCAGAGGCTTTTAACTTCGCACCTAACAGAGTTCTGCCTCAATACGATTTCTTCATTATGCAAATGAAACTTGTGATTTTATTACAACGAAAGTCAGCATAACTCAATTCCTAGTGTTTGTGTCATTCAAGATTTTATTATGACCTATGTTATTAATAGCTTCTGGCAAGCATATGGATTTAATGAAAAAGAGACTCCACCTCCTGGTAAATTTCTAAATTTACTAGAACTGACTAACTGAGGTTATGCGTTGCCAAAAGAGGGAGCGTCAGGCGTTAGCCTTGCCGGCAGCCCAAGCTTACTGAAGGGGTGGATGGGGAGAGGAGGTTTGCCCCCGCAGCTTTGTAGGAAGGGTCTGTCTTGGGCATTTCCCCCTTAGCAGCCCCCTTGCACGGAGCCCTATAGGAACCAGAGTTAAAATGTATCTATGTTGACCTTGGTGTGAAATAGAACAGCTCACATTTCAAATCTTGTTGGCTTATCATGTTTTGTTGGATCCCATTCCCTCTAACATTTTCCTAGAGTTGGCTCTTT
>CAUYRT010083885.1:0-31211 GCA_963574885.1 Lepilemur ruficaudatus | reverse complement strand
TGTACTTTGCTCTGAGACATGCCTCTCTGTCATAAACAACCTGTTTGTAGAAATTCAGGCTTCCTGCTCACTCCTGACTGTCTAAGTCCACAATAGCTACATCAAAGAAATATAGAGTCACTATACCTCTTTTATTATACTTCCGTTAATTGATGATTACCTCTTAGAACTTAGAAGCTAGCCCCTAAAAGGCTTTGTACCTGTTTGTTCATCTAGATAGATTAAGACTTGATAGTAGCCCCTTGAGAGGACTTTTGACCCTAGCCCACTAACTGTGTAATCCTGTTCCCCTAGCAAATGTGTAACCCGTACAACTAGTAATTGAGACCTGTGATTATAAAAACCTGTGTGAATCTAACCATATTGCTAGATCATGCACAGAGACAATGATCTAGCCGCCTAAGTCCCCTGCTGTGATTATTCTGATCTCTTTATATAAATCTATAAACTATACCTTAGTCTCTGTGTATTCTTTTATTCTCTCCATTTCCTATCAATTTTCTAATCCTCTGTGGTGACCCCTATCTTAGGGACCTGGCCCCACGGGGAGGAGCAGCTGACCTCCTCGTGGGCCTGCCACACCCGCGTCCCCTTCTCCCTTTGTCCTCCCTTTTTTCCCCGCACTTCAGCAAATGCCAGGAAAGCCATCATTCTCTAGCCTTCTCCCCCTAGAAGTCCACTTGCTTTTTCAGGCTCTCCAAAGAGAGACATGGACACCTAGCACAAGTGTGTGTACACACACATGCATGAACTCCCCACCCATCAGCTATTAAGAGCCTGTAGGGTCTGCCACAGACTATCAACCCGTTCACCCCATTTAACTCAACATCTCATGCTTTGAAACATAAGAGGACTTGCTCTTCCAAGCTTAAAAATTCTTACCTCCTCACTCCCAAGTCAAATATATACTTTAGTCCTTCTGATCCATAAAGGATACTAGAAACTCAGTTGGGTTTGGCCTGAGGCCTTCTTCTCCCTAGATAAAATGATAGGACTGGATTCCTTTTAGTGGATATCTCTGTGGTCACTTCCTTTGCATTCTGTGATTCTGAGCCAAGCCTGGGCATGCAAAAGGTTTTCCTGCCCTGGGATTTCAGGCACTCCAATTTTAAGAAAGCAAAAGATAAAATGACCTTCACTGCATGAGTCACTAAGGAAAAAGATCCTCCTGAACAGTGGATGTGATCTGTGGTATTAAAGAGTATTTCTAATCCTTGGCACAAATCTGTCACATCCACCTGTCTATAGGCCTGAGGGAGCCTTTACTTCACTGCTAAGTTCTCCCTTGACTATAGACACCTATCTTGACCCTAGGGTTCTGCTCTCCACAAGCTGCAGGCTTATATTCTTCCTCTCTTGACTCAAAGTCATATTCCTACTAATGACAGGTACAACAAGGCTCAAGAAACTAAGATTCTGAAGCTTTGTTTGGATCTAGCTCAGGGGTCAGCAAACTAAGTTTTGCCAGCCAAATCCAGCCCACTTCCTGTTTTCGTATGACCTGTTTTAGTATTTTTTTACACTATAAGATGGTTGGAGGAGAGGCAAAAAATATTTCATGACACATGGAAATATGATATTCAAGTTTCAGTATCCATATATCAAATTGTATTGGGACACACCCATCCATTTTACGTACTGTGTTTAGTTGTTTTCACTCTACAATGGCAGAGTGGAATACTTGCAACAGACCACATAGCCCATAAAGGGCGAAATATTTACTTTATAGAAAAGTTTTACCACCTGGATCTATCTCATAATCAAGTCAACTAAACTAATAAATTCTTTTTTCTCTACTATTTCATTGAAAAGAAACTTTATATTTATTGTGCTAAAAGATTTTTAAAAATCACAGATATTGTCTTTCACATAGGCACAGTCAAGTTGAACAGCTTAAAGAGAATTTGGCTCAGAACCATTGTGGACTAAACCTAAAGTCAGTTCTGAGATGGGAAAGCCTACTTCCCTCTTAAAGACTGGCTTGGGCTTTTCACAATGTACACTCCCTGGCCTCCTTCCATTCTGTCTGGGAAGTGTGAAGAATGATCTATTTCACAGTGGGTTGAACAATGTCCCCCCAAAATTCATATCTACCCAGAACCTTAGAAAGAGACTATACTTGGAAATATGATCTTTGCAAATGCAAGTAGTTAAGGATATAGATATGAAATCATCTAGGATGTAGGGTGGGCTCCAAATCCAATTACTGATGTCCTTAGAAGAAGACACAGGAACACATACAGAGAAGAAAACCATGTGAAGATGGAGACAGATTGGAGTGATGCCACCACAGGCCAACGAATGCCTGGGACCACCAGAAGCTATTTAAAGGCAAGAAAAGACTCTTCCTTAGAGTGTTTGGAGGGAGCTTGTCACCTTTCTGGATTCCTAACCTCCATAACTGTGAGAAAATAAATTTCTGTTGTTTTAAGCCAGATGGTTGATGATGCTTTGTTATTGCAGCTATGGGAAACTACTATATCTCTCAATTTCAAAGTCTTGTAAACTTTTCAAAGACCTTTCACAGTTACTTAGTTCATTTATTCTCTCAGTAATTTTCTGAAGTAGGCAGTCTATGGATTATCTGCATTCTTTTGCTGAGGTACAATGAGACTCACCTATTTAGTATCTATGAATAAAAGTCAGGGACTCTGCCTGGTCCTTGCTAACTACTTTTGCCGTCTGATGATCCTAAACAGCTTTTACAATTAATCTATTTTGTGAGGGCTCAAACAATTGATGGAAGTCTTACTCCCTTTATAACAATTATTTGTTGCTTACTTTTTACTGATATTTCATTTACATCTAAGGTTTATCTTGAGGTTGGTTGTGTTTCAGTCACAGAAATCCAGATTTTAGCTGTGTTGTCTGACCATTTCTGCTAAAGTCATCCCACCAAAGAGACAAAAACTCAGAAACTTTGTGAACCAAGAAGAGGTCCGCTAACAAGTTGTGTCATGTGTTACTCATTTAGGAATAGTGCAAAAACACTACTTCTCACCATATTTGTAAATGAAAAACACATGACTGTAATCTGTAATACCACAAGAAAAATTGCTCTTTTGGTGTGTTTGGCCCCAGACTTTTGAAATATGAACCCAGCAAGGGAATTTTAACATAAACTGGGTTCAGCTCATTATTCTCTTGCCCCTTTACATGCCAGTACAGAAACTGCTTTTAGAAAATTAACCCATATATATACAGTAGCACACAGTAAACCAAATGCCATCGTGGAAATGGCACTGAAGGCCTGGGTTCTAGTCCCAGCATGGCCACTTGCAGGCTGTGTGACTTTAGATAGACAAGTGACCGTTAGCCTCTGTGAGATTAAATTTCTACATTTGTGAAAAAGGAATGATGATAATCCCAAACCCTTTTAGAACTGGATCAAAATAAGATAATGTATGTTAAGGCATTTGTAAACTACAAAGTATAAAAGTAACAAGCTTTTGTTGTTGTCACTTATATTATAGACTTTATTTGGAATCAAAGCATAGGACATTTTTTAAATGATGATTACTTAAAAATTAATTGTTTTATGTCAATTAAAAAATACTAAACAGACTTACAATGCCCATAAAGAGTTTTATAACTCATATCTAAAGCCCTCTGCATACTATTTGGGTTGGATCAATATGGTTATCTACCTGTCAATTTTTCTTATTCTTTAATGCAGAATGAGAGCAGTCTTATTTTTTATGACTGGCTCAGAAAGTACTGAACTAATCGATATATCCGGTGATAACAGGATGATTTAAAACACACATAACAAAAGCACATCAGTTTACTGTATACTGAATCTGTCAAAATATTTTCCTAGAAATAATGTGAAAATAGAAGTTCTCTATCTTTTATTTTAGTATGTGGTGACAAAAGGATTAGGAGGCTATTTTCTGAGTCCCCAGCTTAATACATTCAGGTGAAATGCAGCATATAGCTGTTATCTTTTTTAAAAAGCTGAAATATAAGAATACGCTCCAGGCTGAATTGGTAGTCAATCCCTCAAATGATCCAACTCTAGTTCACCTATATTTACATAGTCTTATAAATTCCCCAACTTTTCTGAAGGGTGGTAGTGAGAGAGGTGCAGGCTGTTATAATGTAGGTGCTCCTGAAAGGTTATGGACAAGGAAGTTACTGTACAAACAAGGCAGATTTGGGCTTAACCACAAAGGAGAAGCACACCCTCAGAGATTTAGAGCTGGAAGCAACCTCACCAATGAGCTAGTCTAATCTCATGTGACAAGCAGCCCAGAGAGGTAAAATCACTCTCTCAAGTTCACAAACCAAGTCCAGGCCAGAAGCAGAACCCACATTTCAGTATACCTCATTCAAACTATGCTTTGCAATATTCCACACATTTCCTCACATAGAGATTTACTTTCAGCTATCTTATGAAGAATCACTCAAATTACAACCAAATAGTGATATTTTAAATTGCATCATTATTAATAATGATGACTTACACATGTATAACATAAGAATTGAAGTGGTTGTTTTACAGAGTAATAATAAATCAATCTTTTGGCTTCTTTCCAACCATTAAAAATTTTAAAAGTGACAGGGAATGTAAAAGTAAAGAACACCAAGACACATGCACTGAAACCAAATACTCTTCCAGGATGCTCATGCTAGAATAACTTGCATATAGCCTTAGAAAAGAAAAATAATACATATGAGAAAGAACGGGACTTGAAGAAATATAAATAAATAAAAACTCAGGCATTTGCATACTCTTTAAGGAGCCTTCTTTGACATCTATCTCTGAGTTCCACTAATGCTAATGAGAGAATGGAGAGGAAAGGGAATGAATGAGGACAGGGACTCTAAGGAAAGGAGAACATGGTGTTGAAAGAGTTTTGGGAAACCACACTAATGAAGAGTTGATGTCTACAAGGCAAGAAATAAGATGCACTTTCCTGTAAGGGAGAGAGTAACTCGAGAGCGTTCAAAATTTACTGCTTGAATTGCTGAGGGCAATTCAATTGCCTTGAGAAAGTTCCTAGGTCACCTATGAAGCCAGGGACACTAAAGTATCAAGTTCAGTATCACACTCCGGCTGCCACACAACCTACACATTCATGACAATTGATTGTTTGGCTTTTGAGCCCTAGCTCACTTCAGTCCTACAAACCCTCAGACAAACTGGTCTATCCTCAGAATATTCCTTGTATTTTCACTTCCTTTTTTTGTTTATGCCATTCTCTCCCATTCTCTCCATCTCTCGCTAATATGTACATATATGAGGATTCAATTGAATACTGGGTGGAATTAGAGTAGTTCAAGAGTTCAAGGCCAAATTCAAAATCTATCTCCCATTCATTCTCTGTGAAATCCTCCCTGGTTACCCCTATGTGTCAATGTCTGGTAAATCAATCCTACTATTATGAGAATGGTCTCAGCCTCCCCTCCTCAGGACACCTGCCCTAATTGCTGAAATATGGCAATCTCAATTGAATTCTCTCCTAGCACCTCCAGCCTCTCCATTACAAGGAATGCAAGGCTCCATATTCTACCTGTATTACTATCTGTTTCAGATGCCCAGTTGAGGGGATCACTTCATTTAGCTTAGGAAGACACTAAAGTTAGGGGGAAGATGAAAGGGTGTAGTAAGGAAATTAATTTGAATACCAATGAGACCAATGAGTTGGGAGAATCAGTGAAAAAGCATAAACAAAAAGCAACCACCAGGGGATGGACTGGCAGATGGGAGGGTACAAAGCTTTCTGGATTCTTCACATCTATTGAACAAATGCTAAGTTCAACAGTCTTTTCTGGCACCCTGAAAATGTAAAGACTTTCAGAGGTGCCTCCATTAAATTCTTGATGGGGTTGAAACTAGGCCAGTTATAGCCTTGGACTGAATATTTTATTCCCATAAAAATGGACAAAAAATGTGATGTACAAGTGAAAAATGCTTAGCATAAGTTGCACACAGCAGCTGGATGGCCTTCTGTTCTTTGAAGGCTCTGCCTCTGCCATTTCTGTGTAGCTGCACAGACTCATCTAGAACACCAGTGGTAAGATCCCCGCATTCTCTGAAGTTCTCACTCAAGGGACCAGAGTTTACTAAATAACTCATAATAAATAAAGATAACTATACTCACAGTGTTCACTTCACAGGGCATAAAACATAACAGGCACAGTCACAAATGTGAGCAATAACTTTTCAGCCAGTTGATAAGGCCAGCCACTAAACCTGAAGACAAATGCCATATCAGTTCTATTAAACTTTACTAAGAGGCTCTTAGTTTTGAGGCAATTGGAGCCTCAGATAGCCTTAGATTGCAACCAAGAGCAGCATGTAAAGCAAATGACCCTTTATGATAATGACACTCCACACATTAGTATTATACTTTCAACAGCTTATTGACTTAAGATGGAGACACTTAATATGTGATATCAATCTTTTCATTTGCATGCAATTATTTACTTGCCAAACAATACTAATAATAAATTGCACCAAAATACAAAGCTGTCTACACCAGCAGATTTTTATCCGAAGGTAAAAATAAACAAAAACATCTGTAATGAAATCATGTATAAAGCTACATTTATTAAAAAATTCATTTCCTAATAAAACACCATCCGCAAACAACCCTGTTTCCACTTGATATAAATAGGTCTTTTACTGTTTTCGGATGCAGTTCCCAGAAAATTCTTCTATACTCAACTGCAGAACACATTAGCCTTTTTTTGTGTTTGCTTGTTTGCCTGGGATGTTAATAAATTCTGTAACAAGACCTTTTTAAACAAACAAATTATTTGTTAAAATGACATGACTCAACTGAAAAGCTGACCTTTTGCAATAAAGTTGGTTAGAATTCTAATATTCCTATTATTGATACAGAAATCTAAGAAGCATGAAAATGTTTCAAGCATAAGGAATAAAAATCTCCCCACTATATACACAAGTGTAGACACATAAACAAACTTGGGCACACACATACTTGCATATCACAGTTCAATAAAGATTTGTGACTTCTCAATCCACAAATATAATCTCATCTGCTTATTTGTATATCTTAGAATGCTGTCTGTTTTCTGGTCATGCAACCCATCCTTCTCCCACTTCCCCCCAAACACATTTCACTAACATGCATGTAAGCCTCCTGTCACTAGAGCCAGGGAAAGAGTTGAGAATTCTCAAAGAAATACTGCAACTGCTCCATGGATAAGCCTTTTTGGTAATAACTCAAAGTAATGCCACCACTCATTGAAGACGGCTACATTGACTAGGGGCCCGGAATCCAGTGTCTGGAATTCTTGGTGCCAGGAACTGGGGCTGAATTCTAATGTTAAGTACTTTTGAAAAGTGCATCAAGATTTAATAGGGTGAATTTTCAGACTTGGTCAGAGTTTTAGCCACATAAGTTGCATTAGATTCAAAGCTCCATAATGCTCCACCATGGCTATATTTATGCCCACATTTTATTTTATTTTATTTTATTTTATTTTTTATTTCCACATTTTAATCTGCACCCTTCTAAGATCTCTTCTTGGGCTGTCTAACCTCTCATTTCCTTTCCTCTTATTTTTGGCTTTCATATTACCCTTGAATTCTGTATATGCCCCTGACTTTAGGGCTCTAAGATTCTCTCAACCCCTCTTTCAATCCTTCCTTGAGACATATATTTTAAAATAAGTACTTTCTTCACTGATCTCCTATCATGACGTTTTTGCACCTGACCGATTTTTCATACAAAGCTCCACCAACGTCTATTCGTACCATCATCAAAGGCTGCATGCACATAGGCTGATCCTTGGATAATCATCTCCAGAGTGGATGACAGCTCAGACTCTCTTCGAAAATGTACCTCTCATTGGTATGCCAGAGCATTGAGTGAAATGATGAAGTCAATCTGAATCTAGGTCAGCCATTTGTGAATGTATGAGAGAAAAGATTACAATCACGAAGTGGAAATCACTGAGTCTGTGATCTGTAAATCCTCTAATGAGATATGGAAATGGGGTGACAGACTGCTTAATGGGGCAGTGCTATTTCCAGACCAGTGCTGGCTGTGTAAGGAGGGAACAACAGCAGATTCCAGGGCAAGAGAAGGTATAAAAACGATATCCCCACCTTTCATTATATTCTTCCTCTTTCAAATCAGATCTCTTTTTGATTTTTAAGTATTAAAACCCTGTATTAAGTCATCCAGTAGAAAGTAGGGCTAGGATTTCTCAATGACTGTACAGGAGTAGAGCAGAGTAAGAAACAAGCACTCAGAGTACTATTTAAAAAACATAATGGGTGATGGATTTCCTAGCAATTGTTTACCTTTGTACATGTTATCTGATTAACATTATGGCTTAGAAAATATAATCAAGTAACCATTTTTGAAATTCATTCATTCAACAAACATTTATTGAATATCTACTATGTTCCAGGCATTTGCTAGGCACTTGAGATACAGAGAAGAATGAGATGTTCCTTGCCCTCAAGGAGCTCACAGTCTAGTAGACGAGACAGATGTATAAACAAATCACTATAATACAATAAAGTCAGTGACAATCGGGGTATATAGAAGGTGCCAGAGGAGCCCAGAGGAGGGAGTTTGTAATTAAGCTGGGGGCATCAGGGAAGTGTTCACAGAGAAGGTGACAACTGAGAAGACCTGAAGGAAAAACAGGACTTCACTAGGAAGACAAAGGTGGGGAAAGACATTCTAGGCTGAGGGGACAGCAGGCAAAAAAGCAAGGAAGTGTGATACAAAGCATGACATGACAGGGAACCACAGGTAGCTCCAAATGGCTGGTATTTCATCTGTGTATGAAGAAGTCGTGAAATATGAAGCCAGAAAGGGAGTATGAAACCAGAGAGGGAAGAACCTTGTATGTGGGCTAAGAAATTTGGACTTTTTTTCCTGGAAGCGATGAGAAGGTATTATAGAATCAAAAGCAGGGAGTGACATGGTCAGGTCTGCCTGTAAGATAAGCCTGTATGGAGGATGGTTTGGAAGAGAGGCAAGACCAGAGGGAGGGAGACCAGTAAGGAGGGACTCTCACAGCAGTCCAGGTGTGAGATGCTCATGGGCAATTGGAAGGCAGTGAGGATGGAGAAGAGGTGACAGACTGGAGAGCTACTTAGGAGGAAGTTTAACAAGACTTGATGAATGATGGTACAAAAAGCAAAATCACCTCAGAAATGAAACAATATTAAAAACATACATCCCGAAAATACAACCAACAGCCTCAAGTCTCCCTCCTTCTGTGTCCCATCATCCTCTGAACTCCCCATATTTGCTGAGAAAGAATAAAAGAAGAAGAGCCAGAGGGTTCACATGGTCAGACTTCTCTAATTCAAACACCATTAACTCGGAATCTGTAATAATTTGGACAGACTGCTTGTCACTCCTATTGAGTAAGAATTTCAACCTACTTTCTTCCTCAGTGTCTTTTCAAGCCTTTAGTAACCAGTACAGGAATCCAATCTAAATATAGTGGCTTCTTCCAATTAAGCACTGGAGGTACAGTAGGCAGCTGCTTTACATGGTGGTGTCTGAGGGGCAGCCCAATATATGCCCCCAACCCAGGGCCACAAAGCCTGGAATCCAATCATTAGTGATTCATTCCTTTGGGAGAGGCTTTGGTCCCTCTGAACTTCTTTTTACAAGTCAGTGATTCCTAACATGGGTAGGATATTTAGTCATTCTAAACCCAGTGGGATTTTGGTTGATCATAATGCCTTTTGTTTTCACAGAAGGGATGGAGGTAGAATATGAGGGCTATGTAGGTACCTGTGGAAGAAGGTGACGCAGAAGGGAAGATTGAGGGGTATGGAAGATAAACACTAAGATCTTGTCAAGGAATAGCCCTGCAAGCACTCAGGAAACTAAGATTCTTAAAGAATGCCTTCCACTTCAGGATCCAGTAAATCACACTTGTACATTCTTGTACATTAAGGAACTTCTACATTTTATGTTTATAATATGTTATTGGCTAGTGAAGGCCTATGGTGACTTACAATCTTTTCATGAGCCTCATACTACTTAAGACCAATTAAAATCTCAAGTGTTATTAATTTGTACATAATATTACTACAAATTCTTTTTCTGAAACTATTTTATAACTCCAATTGTTCATTCACTCAGACTGACCTTGTCTTTTGTCATTCCAAATTACGGAGATTTAACTGTATTTGCAGAGTGTTAATCAGTCATGTCACAAGTGACAGAAGATCAAGAATTGGACTCTGACCTTGAAGAGTCTCACATATGGCTCAATAAGGTAAGTGAGAGCTGCTTGTGAATACTTGATTACAGATGTTAGAGCAGTGAATTGAAAAAAAAGAGAAAAAAGAAACAAAACAAAACTTCAAAAATTACTTACTTCACTTGTTTGGAGGATCGTGAACCTGGACAGTTTAGTCTTTGAACCGGCTGCACTGGGTTTCCCATCCAATAGTGATCCAAATGACAGATTCCCAAAGCTGTTCTCAAATTCGATGGAAGGTTTCAGTGCTGGAGAGATGTCAGGTGCCTGGTCCTGGCCATCCATGGGTCTTACATATGCAGTTGGCTTTTGCTGCCCCATACTTGTTTTGCAGTAGAGCCCTGGTGGGAAGCTTTGAACTGAAATGCCACTGCTGGGAGCTAATAAAGAGGAGGCAACTAGGGGAGACCCAGGCACTTGCACTGTAAATTCAGATTCTTCTGGTGAGTTGGACTGAAAGATTTCTTTGAAAGCATCTTCTCCAGTGGACTTGAGGCTACTGTCTTCCTTCATGGATGGGTTTGACTCTTCAACTGCTCTGATTTGGGGCTGTTCAGCTGGGTAGACAAAGAAGTCTTCCAGTCTGGCTTGAGGTTGGTCGTGTGTTAAAGTGTGCATCTTGTTTGGCTGACTACTGGTCTGGCTTGCTGGCACAGTGCTAGGATTATGACTATCTCGTGGCCACTCAGGTTTCGATTTTCTGTTGCTGTGTATTAGAGTTGAATTCAGTATCACGACAGAAGGTGGAGGCATTGCTGCCGAGAGATGGGTATTATCCTGGTGAGCTGGGATCGTCCGGTTGTTTTGTTCTGGAAAAAAGCTTGGTTCATTTTTGTTGATGGGAGTCTGGGGCACAGAATTCTTTGAAATTCCCACTAGATGATTCTGATTAGAATGGTTAGTTAGCAAATCCTTCATTTCATCATAGTTTCCAAGCGTGTTCTGGACTCGGTTGGCAAGTGCATCACCTTTGTTTGTCTAAAATAACAAAAAGATGGGGGTGGGAGGAGAGAGAATGAATAGGCTTGTGTTTCCTAATGTTCATGTTTCAAACAGATTCCCTAAGTAGACTAGCATATAGGGTTCTTTAAAATTGTCATGCTGCCATATAATTTCATACTTTTCATGTGCTATGTAAGAAAAAATTCAATAACACTATTGTAAGAGTCTCTTGGAATGAGCAGGTATGATTAACGTTTGTATACTCTCTAGCCTGTCCTTAAACATATTCATGGGAAGAAAGTTTTAAATTACATCATTATTAATTTTATTGGAAAAATCACTTATTTGAGGTCAGATGAGCTGAATTGCTATATTCTACATCATGATTAACAACTTTTGCTTACTAATAATTGGAACTATAATGGAATGTTCAACTTATATATGTTTTTGACACATCAGCCTTTGTACTACATCATACCATAAAAAAAAGGCTTAGCCCATTGGATATGGAAATCAGTTAAATTGTGCTCTCATGACTATAATAAGTTTAGAAAAGGCATGGGATTAAAAACCATCTAATTGAGCTAACTTATGACTAAAGTGAACCTAATTCCTTTTAATCAAAAGTACTGTATAAATTACTGGTGTCTGCCTACATATTCCGAGGCAACTGTGTTTACATATTGATGATTCATATTCATTTACTTTGAAATAGTGCAATTGTTCATCAACAGTGACTCAAGCTCTCCTGTGTCTTTTCAATGATTTAGAAAAATTTATTCAAGAATTTAAGCTATTGTTAAGGAAATTAAAACAAAGTCCTCTTTTCAAACTGATGTTAGCTAATGTGTAGGAGTTAGAGAGACAACCAAATCATTCTATGGACAATCAACATACCAGCTACACCATGCCCTGTAGGAAATATTAATACTTTTAAAATAGCTGTGATTGTTTTCAAAATAATTAAGCTGCTATATTGGTCTTTATAATATACAAAGCAAAGCTTTCATGACTAAAAATGGTGGGTAGCTATATATTTGGAAATGACTTTGATGAAAGCTCAGTGGCTCATCTTTGAAAATGACTTTTATTATTTTCTTTACATGCCAAAGAGGTTATCAAAACTAGCTACTGAAGTCAGAAGGGCAATGGACTTTCTTGTGCCTAGGCCCAAGATGTGGCAATGAAAGAAGGCCACCAGTATTTGAGGAGCCAGCTGGCATCTGGGCCACTGGATGTGGAAGACACCATCCTGTGTGGCTTTCAGGTCTCAGGAGCCATAGGTACATTCTCCATGCATAGGAGGGGGTGATCACCTCCTCATGGGTACACTGTCCACTGGTGTACACAGGGAGTATATCTATCCAAGTCTGGTTTCTTAGTCTAAATCTAGGTTGTATGGCTTTGTGCTGTTCTCAGTGTGTGAAGATGGGAGAATATGCAGATGGATGGAGGGTGAAGTGCCAGAAATGGATGAAATCACCCAGGGAAAGAAAATATAGAATGAGAAGAAGGCTCGGGAAAGAACCCTAGGAAACATCAACCTTTAAGAGACTCAGAGAAGAAAAGGAGCCAGCAAAGGATATCAAGAAGGAACAATCAGAGAAAGAATCAAACTGGAAACATTGGCCTCATTATTAGCATGATCTCCATATACCATATAAAGTATTTAACTTACACCATGTGTGTGTGAAACCATAAAAGACACTTCCAAAGAAATGAGGGCAGTTAGAGAACTATGAATTTCAAAGATTAAGGGGAAAAAAGTATGGCAAATATATGCTGAGGGAGTTTTGTGGGGGATGGGGATCTTTAAAAATAAAATAAATATATGTCAATTTTAGTTTGCTTATCCACCAGAATGTCTTATATTGCATCAAATGCAACCTTGGTGCTGAAGTAGTGATTAAATAATTAACACTCCATGTAATCCTCAGCTGAATAATCACTCTGTTTTCAAAAGTACATTTGAAAGACATATTTTAAATCTATAGATGTGTAGAAATCACTTTTATTCCCTAAAAGTCCATAGGCTTGTCCTTTTTAATGGCAGAAATTACATTTTAGCAAAGACAAGAATAAACTGTTTGTATGTAGCACTCTCCTTCAACTGAGTTGCACAATGAACCATTTGGACAGCAGCCAAAACCAATCTCTCTATTCAATCCCTAAATTTAAAACAAAGAAATTTCATTGTGCTTAGGGCCCAACAAGAATCTGATGCAAGCTTTAAATATTTGCAGGGTTGTTCTAGCCTTAAACAAATTCTGTCTTGGGTCAGATGATTGCTTAATGAATACTCATACCTGGCTATATTTAAGGATCTGACCCAACAAGGAAAAACAACACCATTTACATTTCATTTTCCATTTGAAATGTCTTCATTTTACTATATGGCTTTCACTGAAACAGAGTTCTACCAAAGCAGAACCTTGCCCCTAGGTGTCACAGAGACCACCACACTGCCTCAATACCCTGATCTCAATGCCCTGAGAAGTCATTCTATTATCTTTAGGCCAACATCATCAGGACCCAAGAACCTCAAGGCTCATTTGCTTGCAAGCAAGCTAGTTACATTCCTGTTCTTGTTTCAGCAGTAAATAGAGGAGACATGTTCATCTTGTCTTTGGTGGGGAGAATCTTTTATGGTTTTAGTGTCTCTTCATTTACATTTACTATTATAATGACCTGAGCTTCCAATGCATGGTTAGATTTTTTTTCCACATCTAGGTTTTAAAATATGCTTGAAATAAGGAGAACTTCTAAACTGGCCAATGTCTAAAACCTTGTCTACATGAATAAAATTAGGAGAAAATTGAAATTTCTCTGAATAAGTCTAGAAAACCTCCTACCACACAGTGTATGCTATAGTTTGATTTTTTTTTCCTTTAATAAAACTATGATCTCTTAAAGGTCACACACCACCTTTTATTTCTCTTTATATCCCTAAGATTTATCACCTGTCTGATATATATTAAATATTCAATAAATTGTTGCTGAGTTGAACAGAATACATTATAATTCATACTCAGCCTATATCAAAATAAAAGGTTTGCAATGGCTTGGAGTCAAAGGTATATAAATAATAATAATAAAAAAGTTAGGTTAACTTGGTTACTGTGATTGAACATTAAATTGAACTTTGAGCTTCCTGGTAGCCAAAGCAAAAAAGAAAAGCTCACAGGTTACAGAATTCTCTTTGATGGAAGAAAGCATATCCTAACTCACTAAATGAGACAAATGATTGCCTGATACTAATATGTGAAAAGGAAGTCCTCTCACTGGTTTGTTTATAAGAACTTTTGATCAATAAAACAAACAATTTTTCAGTAACAATTTTCCAGACAACACAAAGACATTTTTCCTGTGGCTTTTTCTTATGATGACTAAAAAGCAAGAGCATTACATTAAAGTCTAACTCAGTGAAAGCACGTCTGCATGTGGACTTAGAGGTCTAGGCTAATATGATCCAGGTGTGCAGCTTTCTTGTGTACTAATGAATAGGGGTGGAGCTGTTATAACCTGGAAGAATGAAGGGATGCCACCTCTCTTAGATGAGCTTCCTCATAGAGCAATTGTCTCAGAAAAACTTTTGACAGGAACTATATAGCAGACAGCTCAAGATTGAGTTCACTGGCGACACTTTCTGAGTTGCTGAATGAAGGAAGATCCATATGCTTTGCATAACAGACATGCTGTGACTTCAAGTATGAATTACCATGGTTGTTCTTAAGACAAATACTGGTAAATTTGAAATCCTCCTGTGTGGCAGAGTTAGGCATGGAGGACACATGGAAACAGAGCCTCAAGTCTACCACCATCCAACAATCACCACATAATTAGCAGTCCAGTCCAGGTCGCCAGAGTAAACTCTCTGCCTTCCCACCACTGCAGGTGAGTAATTGTAAATCGGTTTTTAATTTCTCAAGATGTAGATAAGAGATTTACTGCATAGAAAACCCAATAGGGCCCAAAACACATTTATACACATCTACACGATGTACTCTCATTATACACCATAGCAACTTCTGATTCACACTAAATGTTCTTTTTTACCCTTCAGAGTCTTAGTAATTCTATTTAAGGAGCACAGTATTCTTGGCAATCTTGATTGAACATTATAAACATGGCAAAAAATCTAGCCATTTCAATCAATTATATGCTTCTTTCAATTTGGCCAGTTCTTTACTTCCTGTTCTAGATAATTGGTTGATTCCTTGAAGGTAAGCTCTGTAGCCATTATTTTCTAAGTAATCACAATTTCTCTATCATCAAGGAAATGCATTTTACAAGTATTTTCAGGCATAAATTATATATCTGGTTTGTGGCTCGTGACTAACAGCACTCCTTCATCTAGGCTTTTTGCCTCTCATTACTTCAGGAAATGCAAACTTCCCTCAGTTTGCTTCTAATGCTATCTACAAATCAGTAGTATAATTTCATTGCAAGACTAATATGCTAGAAGGCTATTGCACCGCACTAATTCTCCTTAATAAAAGTAGCAAAGTAATTTGTTTTGAAGTTCATTTTTTCTTTTATTTTATTGTGACTAATGTATGTGATTTAATAACTCCTTTTTTTCTAATTCTAATATTCTTACAGTTATTCTCTCTAAGCTGTAAGTTGCTATTTCTTTCTTTACTATAATTATAATAATGATATTAACTTGAATTTGTATAGTACCTTACAGATTTCAAAGAAAGGTTTCCTGGGTTGTTTCACTGGATCCTTACAACAACCATGTGAGTCAGCAGAGTAGCTCTGGCCTCCATCTGGCCTCTACCTTGGTAAACCTCTCTGCACCTCAATTTCCTCATTCTTGTTGAGCTATAAAATGTTACTATTATTATAACTAATTATTATAATTCACTTCAGAAAGGAGAAAACTATGGGTCAGAGAAATTATGTATCTTCCTCATAGTCATCCAGCAGGTAAGCTTATCAAGTATTCTAACTTCCGGTCAGAGGATAAACAACTTCCTGTTACGATAAGGAGTCATACAGAACTGTGTGTAAGGTCTAGATTCACCATGTACAAGCATATGAAGTTGCACAGAAGCTGCCTCACTTCTCTGAGTGAAAATTTCACATAGGAAACATGGGGAAAATGTGTACTCCAGTTGTAAGAACTACACAAGCACATACATAAAGCCCTAGCACAGTGCCTGGCACAAAGTAGGCACTTGGTACATGCCAGTCCCTCAACAATCTTTCTATACTAACCAAAACGTGTCAAATGGAGTCATATTTTCAGGCACATTTGAAGACATCTTTCTCAACAGCATAACACAAACTCATACTTGAAAGTCATAACCTTATAGCCCCACAGAGAAGTACCCCATCACCAACCAAATCTGGGGGTAGTCACATTATTTTCACTCTGGCACTGATAGAAGCAAAGCAAAGAAGGGAAAGAAATCAGCCAGGAACATGAGAGATTACCATTTCTCTTTCTGCCAAGAAAGGGTAGTAGATCCTAAGAGCAATCTTCACACTGGCTAGTTTATGAATCACTAATACTGTTGGACAGGTGATTCAGCTATGTTTTAGGCTTCAGGGTAGCAAGAAGCTTCCTGAAAGTCCTGATGTACTACTACAAACTTTTATTTTTAATTTGATAACTATTCTCACTACAACCCTAGGGTAAAATTTTGGTATGTCCTTGTTTCTACTAGTGAACCATCAGCCAGCTCTAGTACTCCCATTGCCACTGTCATGTCCAGATATTCCAAAGGTGTGCACTGCACACTTGGTCTGGGGAGCCTTTGGAGGTACATATCAGTTCTAGAATCATAATAGGGAGGAAAGGAGTGACATCCTCCTCAGTGCTCTCTCGAGGAACCCTGAACATGGACATAGCAGAAGATTACAACTGATATCAAAGGAAGAGCAAAAGAAAAAGAATTACTAGGTCACCAACCTTTAGCATTATTCCTTTCCTTCCTCACAGTTTTCACTCAAGAACAAAGGCTCTTCCCTGTCAAAAAGCACAAAGGCGACAAGCTACTAATCACACAACAGGCTTGGCCCTGCACTTGACTAAATGTCCCCACCTGTGTCTCTACTTGATGTACCCTTGCAGTGTCAAAACAGATGGCTTTTGAAAACTTCTGACAATGTTGATAACAGGTTTTTTTCAACTGCCTACTCAAAAATATACTGCTAACATTTAAAAAAAATATGCATCTATATGGCATGCCTTGTGAAGAGATGGAATTTAACTTAAAGGTACAAGACCATTAATTCACCATGACTTAAAATTATAAAGGGAATACTCAGGAGGCTGAGGCAGGAGGATGGCTTGAGCCCAGGAGTTTGAGGTTGCTGCGAGCTATGATTGCTCCACCGCACTCTAGCCTGGGCAACAGAATCAGATGCAGAAGAAAAAGAAAAAGGAAAGGCAAGGCAAGGCAAGGCAAGGCAAGACAAGGCAAGGCAAGGCAAGGCAAGGCAAGGCAAGGAAAGGCAAGGAAAGGAAAGGAAAAAAAGAAAAGAACTATGAAGGGGAAATAAATCAAGGATTCTTCACCTCATAATAGTGTTGCAGATGGGACAGATATTGAATTTTAAGAATAAGCCCTTTGAGTAAAGCTCACTTTTCTAACCCATCCAAAGATAAGATGTAAAATTTATTTGGTTATGCCTCCTCCACTCTGAGAAGGGATGAGACACCTATTGTTCTTTGACCTCTCCTCTATTTATGGAGGCCATGACTTCTTGCTCTTCTCCCAATCTTTCTTCCACTCTCCTGCTTTGTTCTCATGCTAATGTTCTGTCCCCACCTTCCTCCCCATGGCTCATGACTCCTCACCTGCTGTCCCTGCTCTCCATCTTGTTCTTTTTTAAAAAAATTTCCTCTAGGACCTTGGTCCACTCAGCATCATCTCTCTCTTCTGTGTCTTCCACCTTCTTTTTCTCTATTGATGTTGGTGCCTTCCTACCAATCTCTAAACATGCTCACATTTCTCTCATTAAAAAAAACAGCTTTCCTTCATATAATTCCTCTCTTCGCTTTCAAAAACTGATCCTTCTTCCTCCCTTCCTCCATGCAAAACCTTTTTGCAAGATCAAGTCTACAATTGCTTGCCTCTCTTTCTTTACTTAACCACTTCCCCTTTATTCTCCAACCCTTGGCAGTTTGGCTTCCCACAATGACCACCACCATCAACAAATAAAACAGTTCTCCCTAAGGTCACCAATTACCCCTTAACTGCCAAATCCAACAGCCATTTTACAGTCCCTATCTTTCCTGACCGTTCTGAGGCATATATCTAGCAAATCCTTCCTCCATAAAATCCGTACCCTTGGTTTCTATTAAATGTTTCTTTCCTTGTTCTCTTCCTACCTCTCTGATGATTCCTTTTTAGTTTCTTTCCTGGCCTCTGCTTTCGCCACCTCTTTTACCTCTTAAATGTTGCAACTCCCCAGAATTCTCTCTTTGTCCATCTGCTTACCCCATAATCTAACTCAGTGACCACAGTGGTTCTCACAGCTTCCACTGCCACCTACGTGACAATAGCAGCTAAATCTCTCTTTTGACCACTCTCAAGAGCTCCAGACCTATATATCCAATGCCTACTGGATAGCTCTCCTTTGATATCCCACTGGCATCTTAAACCCAACATGCTCAAAACTGAATTATTTCTTTTCTATGAGCAGCAACTCTGTTTTCCTCCTAAACAGCTTGTTAATGATACAACCATCCTCTCAAGTCAAAAACTTGGGAATCATTCATTCCCATCCCATACTCCTCTCCATCCAATTAGACGCTGAATTCCATCATTTCACTTACTGTACCTTAAATCCTTCCTGTCGTAATCTCCCCTTATCAACTACAATAGCTTCTGTATCTTCCTCTAGTTTCCTCTTCCTCCATTCCATTGCCCAATATCATCTTTCTAAACTGTGTATCTGTGCTGGCCATGTCCTGACTTAAAAACGTATAATGATTTCTTATCATGTACAGAATTGCATTTTAACCCCTTGGAATGAGTTTGATTACAAAGTCTTCACTGATCTTTCTCTGCCAGTCACCATGCAGTCATACCATCAATCACTCATGGCGATCTCTGACACTGGACCAGGAATTCCTTGGCAGGCAGGGACTATGTTTTATTCCCTTTTGTACACTAGTCTAAGACAGGGACTAGCACATACTGGGTCTTTGATAAGCATTTGTTAAACTATTTATATATCTACACACATTCAAAGGTAGTATAAAATTAAATTGGTCAAGATAGGAGAACTGCTTTTTTATGAATTATACTGTTACTGACAGATTAAAAACCAGTAGATTAGGTGATTTAAGTAAGTCTCTTTGTCAGTCTTACCAAACTTGGAAGGTACTCAGGTGGCTCAGTCAAGAACTGCTTACTTGCTCTGAACAAGACAGCCAGACTCCAGTCTCACTAGTTATCAATTCAAACAGCTTACTCTCTACGGAGTATTTGGGCTTATGTTGTCCTCCTTAAGTGTTTTTCCTTTTCCAAAAGTTACTGTCTCTTAAATGGAGCTCTTCTAAACTCATAACTCTTAAACATTTTCTCTATTGTTTTATTTCTTACATCATTTTTGTTTCATTACAGAAAATTACACTGCTACTAAATTTCAACAAAAATCAACCAGCTGCCAGCAATTCAATAAGATTCTTCCATCATAATCTCTTCATAGTTGCCCCTAATCTCCACCCGAAATAGAAAGTTCCGAAGCAGTTACAGTAAAATCAATCCTTGTAGACATAGCAGTTTGATTGTTATTAGAGATTCACGCTAGCAGAATAGCACTAGAAAATCAAGCTAGCTACACTACCCCCACTGCCCTCACCCCTGCTGAGGCAATCTCCTAACCCATGATTATTAACCACCAGGAAAAACAATTGGCTTTTTCCTTAAGAAAGCCAACTCTAGAACAGTAATTTTCAAAGAGCACTCAAATCACTAAACAATTGCTAACAACCTAAAATGGAAAAGGAAAGCAGTCACCTTGAAATAAATGGCACTGATAGGGAGGAGAAATAAACATATCCATTGACATTCTGATGAAGTCTTCAGGGGCTGCCTATTGACAGTCAAATCAGTGAAAAGCCTCAAGGGGGCATTCCTGTTTTAAGAATTATGCATAGTAAGGAGCTCCTTGGAGACAGGAAGTCTCTCAAATCTCTCTCAAATCTTACTGTGCCCCCCAAAGAAGACGGAATTTGTCTCTGAAGACTTCCTCAGAAACTTTGCAATTGCCTCAAATATAGTGTATGTATATATTTCACTTGTAAAAGATATTTTCCTGGAAACGACTTGGGTGCTTTAAACATAAATTAAATGTTGATTAGTGAGTTAAAAAATGTAACAAGCAACCATTTCCCAGAAAGATAAATTACATACATATTCAGCTACCTTGTAGGGCTCCCCAAAAAGATCAAAGCCTGAAGAAAAGAGTTCGTCTTCTTGCTGGACTTCTTGATTCCTCCTCTCCCATTCCCTTTTTTTAAGTGCACTACGGTCTTGTTCATAGTGACTGATATGAAAAGGAAAAGACAAAAAGGAGAAAAGGATTAATTAGTCATGTAAGTCATTTAAATCATCCTTGTAATCAATAAGAAAAATATGCATGTCAACTTGCTCCCAAGTTGACACTGCCTAGAAAGCAGAGAGTACTTTTTTAAAAGACTCTTGTTGGGTTTGAGATCCTGACCAGCTCTTCAGAATAAAGAAGAAAACAGAAACTTGTTTATTATAAATTATATTCATGACCATGCAAGTATGACAGAATCCCTTTCCCTTGTACTGTTTGATTATTATAAGCAATTACATGCTCCCCAAAAGTCAGTCCACTGCACAGACGGTACTGAATTAAAGTTACATTGTGTTGCCAACTGCCTAGGGCTCAGAATCCACAGATGTCACAATGTCCTAAGGGAAAGGAATTATCAAAGTATGGAGCTGCAGATAAACTGGAATACTTTCCTGAGCCAGAGTTAGCCTGTTTTAATGGAATCACAGTAGAATTTAAGTGCATTTTTGGAAGTCCACACATACTAAGAAATCACTTTAATGACCTACACTCCTTTTGTTTGTTTGTTGTTGCTTTGATCTTCCCATACTTCTTTTTTCTTTTTTTGAGATGGAATCTGGCTGTGTTGCCTAGGCTGGAGTGCAGTGGCATGATCATAGCTGATTACAATCTTGGTTGGATTCCTGGGCTCAAGTGATCCTCCTGCCTCAGCCTCTCCAGTAGCTGGGACTACTGGAGCAAATCATGATGCCCTGCAGACTTCCCATACTTTTCTTCAAAGGTAAATGAAAGCTTTTTTGGGAAACTCTTCACAAAGAAAGAGGTCTGTCTTGAATAACAAACTACTAACTTATGATGAAAGAAAGGTGTAAAAAGCCTTTAATGATTTTAATGCACAAATTATTTATCAAGACTAAATAACTCTGTGACTCTAATCACATTTCAGTCTTTGATTTTCCCACTGGAGAATCAAAAGTTTCCAAACAACATTTAAGATATATTCGGTGTCTTTAGGTTTTAGAGAATGAAACACTTCTTTATTAAGAAAACAATTATTTTCTTCATCATGCAAGACTGTGCAAATTTAACCATAATCGTAAGTCTTATAGTAATGTATTTTATTTTGTTTATCGGGCTTTTCCTCTGCTTTGGATGTTAACTTTACTCAAAGTTAGTGCTTATACACTAGGCAAATTTAAATTATATAAATGTACATAAAATGCTTGGCAGGTACTGCATAAATGTTGGTTTCCTTCCCTTTGTCAATGTTACCATGTCAAGACTTAATTAGATAATTGACATGCAAATGAACATAATAGCTAAAGGAATTACAAGAGATATACTGATACAAAAATACAGTGAATAGGTTCTGAATATATCCCAAGCCTTAATGCCTATCATTGGTAGGCTAGTTTGCTCATGAGTAGTACAACTTTAATTTACAAAATAAGAGCCCAAGCACGAACTATCTGTGCAGCTTAACTAGATGTTGATATACATGGAGTGTATGATGCCACTACACTTAATCATCCACCTTTCTCCATAGGAATCCTTGAACTGTCAAATTCAAAATGAGTTTGATAGCCTCATCTTCTGGATAAACAACACTTATTTCTCTATTTTAAAAGAGTGGCAACGTTTATAGCATGTTTAAATTCACATTACACTTTCATAATACAAACAATGTCAGAAACATAAAAGCTCACTGAGCCATTCATGAGTATGTTTAGCAAATGTTATCAGTGTCTGGGGAAAGCCAGGTTTCTTCAAGAGCCCTACCCCACATCTAGGCCCTGCCTGGTCAAGAAAGATGTCAAGTGCAGATACTGGAAACCAGCCTATAATTTGTAGTCTCAGATACCCTCCACAGGTATTACATTTTTCTAGCACCATCTTTCATTTCCATTCACAAGTTGATACCAGAACCCCAAACAGTTGTCCAGTGTCCTGATGTCTTCATGTTGGAGGCTGATATGGAATCAACCGGGCACGGTAACATTTTCAGTCCAGTAAGTGTGGATCTCAAGACTACTTCAACAACACATATCAGCTGTGTATAATCCAAGTCCATCAATTTGTCCAAATGTAAGAAAGATTAGGTGTCAGGGGTGAGGTGGAGTAACAAGTTAAAGAAATATTGGGGGTGGGTATTTGTTGCAAAAGTCAATTTATTTGCTTTTCATAGCAGATGATACTCTACACACAAACAAGAACCAAAGTCTCCTGCTTCACAGTAATACGAGCAAGATGTCAGTTTTCTAGCTATCTGTTCATTTCGTGCACCTGACAGCTAAGAATTACAGGCCCATAGATCATATTTAATTCTTCCATGAAGAGAACTGAAGTGTTTTGGTCTCTTGGCTTTGCAAACTACCTTCCTTCTCCTCTGAGAGAAAGATATAATTAAAACCCTGAAGGAAAAAAAAAAGAAGAAAAGGAAATGTGCTTCAACATGCATGACAACCTTTCAAGCGGCCAGCAGTAAGGGCACTTTGCATCAGTTCATTAACTACCAAATTCCAGACACAAATTTGAATAGCAGATTGAGTGTGCACAGGGGTGTTATCTGTTGCAAGCAAAACTGCTTGCTGCATTTTTTAACACATCCAACAAAGAACAGTTAATTCTCATATTCTGGCGAGAATGAATTTAATCTCCACAGAGTTCCACTGCTCTTGGAAGGCAACCAAATATCTCCAACTTTTTCCTTTCTCGCTCAGCATGGCATTGTATTGAAAAGCATCATATGGTGAGGTCTAATGAGGAATGAAGTACATGGTAATGAGGCTTTCACTTTATAACGTCACCAATTTCTAACTGAAACCAACATTACTAATTTGAAGCACCAGCTAATTAAAACCACAGCTATGTATTTAGCCTCTTGTTATACCTACTGCAGTTTATAATTATGAGGACCTCTTTATCTACTCAATTACAGTTCTTATGATTCAGGCAGGTTATGTTTGAACCCATGAGCCTGCAGAGGCCATAGGAAAGCATATGTCTGTCCCCTGATAATTTGATATATCTTTACACTCCCAGAATTGTTTTCCAAAGGAAAAAGGGCTCCATACCCTGCAAAGAAATGCTCAAGACAGAAACCTGAATTAATCATCATATTATTGGTCTGAACAATCCAAACTTATTCACAGTGATGAGGACAGGATAAATTGGTCCTATAAGCATGAAAAGCCATCAAAAAAGCCCAAGGACTCACCACACTTAGCAAGTTAGGATGCTTTTCCAACTTTTTTCTCCTGAGTATAACAAAATTTGTCACGTTATGATGATATAAAAAACACTGACACTCAAAACCAAATTTACTATGAATTAACTAAAAGCCTTTACTTTCTCTCTCTATAGCCTATCTCTTTGGAATCCCTGTTTCACTGACTTCTGCACTAGCTCTGCAGTCCCTATCCCCTGGGCCACAGCCTGTTACTGGTCAGTGGCCTGTCAGGAACTGGGCCACGCATCACTGCCTGAGCTCCGGTTTCCCGCCACCACCCTCCCGCTTCTCCACCCCAGCCCATGGAAAAATTATCTTCTATGAAACTTAGGAACCCCACTGCACAGCAGGAGGTGAGTGGTGGCCAGCAAGGGAAGCTTCATTTGTAGTTACAGCTGCTCCCCATCTCTCACATCACCATCTGAGCTCCTGTTCCCCCCAGTCCGTGGAAAAACTGTCTTCTATTAAACCAGTCCCTGGTGCCAAAAACGTTGAGGACCACTGTACTAGCCAATAGGAAAAGGACAAAGAGAAGAACAAGTCCTATTTAATTACTCTGTTAATCACTCTGATGCACAGAGTGATGATGAGAACCTTCTGTCTACATGAGATTTCTATATTAGCTGTGATTTCACCCACGTGTGTGCTTCCTCAGCCTAATAACAGAGAAACTGCCTTCATTTAGAAAGGAGGAAACTAAGGCCTTCCTAAAAGGAGGGGAGCTGTCTCAAGCCCTCGTCAACCTAGTGGCAAAGGAAGATTTGAACCTCTGTCTCTTCCATCTTCAAATTCAAGTAAATTCTCTTTGTTTTCTCCTCTCACTCTCCTATACTTGTCTTTAAATCTAATCTTATACACAGGTAACTCTCATTTTGTTCATTAGAAGCCCCAGGTACATTCATGGAACAATAAAACCCAGGACACATGTAGATAACCTGAGATCTAGAAAGTTCAATTATGCCATCTTCATTAGCTCACAATGGTAGCTCAATCAGGCCAACAATGCAGGCTAGTCTTTGAGAACGGGGACTGTTAAAGCAGGAAGAGAGTTTAGTAATCATCTAGTTGTGGTGCCCTCATTTTACAGATGGGGAAATCGAATTAAAAAAAAAAAAGGTAATGGGCCGTACAGCAGGTTTATAGCAGAACTAGGAGGCTGGAACCCAAACTAGCTCTTTTCCTATTACCTATGCTTTGTCCCTTCTGCCTCCCATGTTTCCATCCCACTCCAGAATAAATATGAGTCTCATATGCACTCCATTGGTGAACTTTCCTTAGAATTGCATTTTATTAGAAATTGCCAGTAGGGAAAAACTTTAGGAATTTAATTTGGATTCAAGTATAGAAAAACCATTAGTTTCCTTATATCAAAATATACAAACCCTAAAGGGATTGTGAAAAATTAACTGCATCTGTGGGGAACAGGGTGGGGGAGGAGGGTAAAAACCAGTTTAAGTTCATTTGGTTTGTATATTTCATGAAGCTTAATAATTATCGTTTACCTAATTTGGTTCTTTTACAAAGCTACTTGGGGAAACATTTTTAAAAATAATATTTTAAATGACAAATTTGTTTAAAAATATTGCTGATGCATGATATGCTGTGGTAACAATGTACAGGAAAGTAAACAATTCAGCTTCATTTGTTTTCTAGTCCAACTCCATTAAATACCTCTATTTTGGCTAATATCTTTGTAAAAACATAAAAATACATATTTAATTCACCCAAGGAACAAATATAAGCTATATCACTCACTTATCGTGGTTCTCCTGAGTGAATTTCTGCCTTCTATAAAATTTGTAGATGTTTAACTCTATCCTTCTTACATGTTCCAGAGTTCCAAGAGATACTTTTTCAATATCTCAATATCTAGTCCTATTATGAATTTGACACTGATCTAATCTCTACATGGCTTCTGTTTATTAAAAAAAAAATCTCTGTTATCCAATACTTTTGAATTCAACTCTAAGTTACATACTTACTTTCTCTGCTAATGTCCATGATCACCTAAATGTAAAGTACTAAATTCAAAACTATCAAAACAGCTAAAAACCACCCATAATTACTTCACACACAGAGGAAACAAACATGAGAACCTTGCATCTGGAGGCGTGTAACATAGCATAAGAGGCAACCTGGACTTGGAAAGGAATTTCCAAAATCAATAGAATCTCCTAAGTCATATTTAGATGGCAAGACTCACCAAAAACTCTGCATAGTATTCCCTCTTCGGTAAATGGACTATCTCCCCACAAACACTGACTCTCATAAAAAATGGTCATGATGGGAATGAAAAGGACATAAACACACAAGATTTTAACTTTAAACAGCTGCCCATCTGGCCATTCCAATTTATTTATCTCTTAGGAAAATGTGCCAGTACTTGTTCTTATGGTTCCCTTAAATCTGTGCTTTTAAAATGATATAGACACCAATACTTACGGAAGTCCTAGTAGAAGCAGCATTTCAGTGCAGGAGCACCTTGGGGATACCTCATTCCCTTCACTTCTGAAAGTGGAAGCAATGATTCAGCTAGTCCAAGAAGCCTGTCTTGGCTTCATTGAAGTCAGGCAGACCCTTCAGGAGCCACCCGCTCCTGCCTTGGTTCAGTCTCCCCTGCTCCCCTTGTCTTCTAGTCCTTGCTTTTTATTATAACAGCCTTATTGAGATATAATTCACATACCATACAATTTCACCCTTTTAAAATGTACAAGTCTATAATTTTTAGTATATTCAGAATCTTGAAACCATCATCATGGTATAATTTTAGAATATGTTTATCAACCCAAAAAGAAGTGCTGTACCCTTTCTGTATCATCCTCCTGCCCTGCGATCCTCCTATCTAGCCCAGCCCAAGGCAACGATTAATTTACTTTCTCTCTGAATGAATTTGCCTATTCTAAATACTTCATATATGTGGAATCATGTAACATGCAGTCTTTTGTGCCTGGCTTCTTTCACTGAGCATAATGTTTCCAAGGCACATCTACACTGTAACATGGATTAGTACTTCATTTCTTTCTTTATTTTTCTTTCTTTTCTTTTCTTTTTTTTCCCTTTTTTTAAAATTTCAGAATAGTATGTGGGTACAAACATTCTGGTTACATTTATTGCCTTTGCATTACCCAAGCCAGTGCTACAAACATGTCCATCCCCCAGACAGTGTACTCGCACCCATTAGTTATGAATTTACCCATCCCCTCCTCACCACTCCCACCTGCCCAGCACCCGATGAATATTACTTCCATGTGTGCACCTAAGTGTTGATCAGTTAGTACCAATTTGATGGAAAGTACACGTGGTGCTTTTTTTTCCATTCTGGTAATGCTTCATGTCGAAGAATGGGCTCTAGCTCCAAACAGGATAATATAAGAGTTGCTAGTTCATCATTTTTTTGTGTGTGTGGTTGAGTAGTACTCCATGGTACATATATATCACATTTTATTAATCCACTCATGTATTGATGGGTATTTGGGTTGTTTCCACATCTTTGCAATTAAGAATTCTGCTGCAATAAACATTCGAGTACAGATAGCTTTATTGTAAAATATCTATTTTTCCCTTGGGTAGATGCCTAGTAGTGGTATTGCTGGATCAAATGGTATTTGTATTTTTAGTTCTTTGTGGTATCTCCATATTACTTTCCATAGAGGTTGTACTAATTTGCAGTCCCATCAACAGTGTAAGAAAGTTCCTATCTCTCTGCATCCACACCAACATTTGTTGTTTTGAGGCTTTTTGACAAAAGTCATTCTCACTGGATTTAAGTGATATCTCACTGTGGTTTTGATTTGCATTTCCCTGATGATTAGAGATGTTGAGCAATTTTTTATGTGTTTCCTGGCCATTATTCTGTCTTTTTTTGCAAAGTTTCTGTTACTGTCCTTTGCCCAATTTTTAATGGGGTTGTCTGATTTTTTTCTTGTTAATTTTCCTAAGTTCTATATAGATTCTAATAATCAGCCCTTTATCGGATGTGTAGCATGTAAATATTTTCTCCCATTCTGTCGTTTGTCTGTTTGCTCTCATGATAGTTTCCTTGGTTGTGCAGAAGCTTTCTAATGTGATCGTGTCCCATTTATTTATTTTTGTTGCTGCTGTGATTGCTTTGGGGGTCTTCTTCATGAATTCTTTGCCTAGGCTGATGTCTATAAAAGTTTTCCCAACATTTTCTTCTACAATTTTTATGGTTTCATGTCTTAGGTTTAAGTCTGTTATCCATCATGAGTTGATTTTTGTGAGAGGTGAGAGGTGCGGGTCCAGTTTCAATCTTCTGCATGTGACTATCCAATTTTCCCAGCACCATTTATTGAATAGGGATTCTTTTTCACAGTGTATATTTTTGTCTGTTTTGTCAAAGATTAGATGACAATATGAAGATGGTTTTATATCTGGGTTCTTAGTCCTGTTCCAAAGGTCTATATGACTGTTCTTGTGCCATTACAATGCTATTTTAGTTACCATAACCTTGTAGTATAGCTTGAAGTCTGGTCTACTGATGCCTCCCAATTTGTTCTTTTTGCTTAAAATTGCTTTGGATATACAGTGTCTTCTCTGGTTCCATATGAAGCACAGAATTATTTTTTTTTATATCTGTGAAAAATGATGTTGGTATTTTGATAGGGATTGCATTGATTCTGTAGATCACTTTAGGCTAGTATAGACATTTTAACAATATTGATTCTGCCAATCCATGAGCATGTTGGGGTTTTCCATCTGTTTACATCTTTTGCAATTTATTTTCTCAGTGTTTCATAGTTCTCCCTACATAGGTCTCTCACCTCCTTAGTTAAATATATTCCTAAATATTCAAAAATCAAATCAAAGATGCAGCACCTTTCACAGTAGCATCAATGACAATTAAATATTTAGGAATATATTTAACTTCATTTCTTTTTATAGCTGAATAATATTCTACTCTGTGGGTATCCCTGGTCATATGATATGCTGTGCTCATTAGGAGGACACAATCTTGTTTGTTTATAATGATTTAACTGGGATTCTCTATGTCTCCCTATAACTATTCACTCCTTAAGGTCAGATGTTTTCAAATCACTTACTGCATCCTACAGGTGAACACAAAAGACCTTCCTGTACATAAATAAGCAATGTCCAATGCAGATGTCATGAGGAAAATGTAGATTCTTTTTTATTTTAAGTGTTTGGCTTAGGCTTTGGACAAAATTATGTTGACTGGCCTATCAAACTCCCAAGATGAAGTTGTAATCTCTCTAACAAATACCAAATACTCAAGTTGCAAAGATAATTTACTACATCTAGGAAAGGTAAAAGCCTAGTAAAAACCTAACCTGACACCAATCGAAGAAACAGGTTCTGTTGTTCACAGGTGGAAAGTTTTAAGGAATTTCACGGTGTATCCAGAAATGATGATATCCAAATTCAGATGATCTGGGACGGACTCTATCTCTTTCACTTAAAATTTGCTTGATCATTAATAAACTCTTTTACATTTTTAAGCCTCAGTTTCCTCATTTGTAAATGGGAATAATCTTTATCTTCTCTTTTCATGCCATTTGTGTAAGGGTTAAATATGATAGTTAATGAAAAAGGCTTCTATAAACTACTACTGTCTGCTCACATTTAATGGATGAGATGACTGGCACCCTGATAAAGCTATATGTAAATCTCTTTATAGCTTTCACAAGTTCTCTTTCCCCTATAAAAATTATAGCAAAATTTCATGATTGCTGAAGTCTAAGCATTTCTAGTAACAGATTAGGGTAAAGTATATGTCATTGGATATCCTTTGAAAACTTTTCTCTATAGACTCAAATATGAATCTTTGAGACAGAGGCACCAAACTGGTCAATTTATAAACCTAACTCACAAATTAATATTGAGCTGAATATTAAAAAAAATTATATTAAAAAGTGGGCAAGAGACATGAACAGATGCTTCTCAAAAGAAGAAAGACAAATGGCCAAGAAACATATGAAAAAATGCTCAACATCACTGATCATCAGGAAAATGCAAATTAAAACCACAATGAGATATCACATTACCCCAGTTAGAATGACTTTTATTAAAAAGTCCAAAAACAACAGATGCTGGCATGGATGCAGAGAGAAAGGAACACTTATACACTACTGGTGGGACTGCAAATTAGTACAACCTCTATGGAAAGATAATAATTTAAAATATTTCTAAATATTTTATTTAGAAATTATTTATTTCTAGTAAATAAATTCATTTATTTATTCTATAATCTGGTTCACAATTTTGGCTTCCCACCAGAATCATCCAGGGAAGATTTTATTAATCCCCATGCCCAGGTCACACGTTACACCAATTCTATCCAAATCTCCCAGCGTGAGTCCCAGGCATCCCATACAAAACAACTTCTGTCTTTGCATATGCTACAATCATTCATAGGTAAATTTATTTGACCCATTTGGGCATGCCTAAATCTAATGGACTTAATCTGAAAAGATCATTTAACTCTTCATTACATGAAGGCAATTCAAGGACCAGGCACCTTTAGAAAACTGATGTATTCTATTATGCAGAAATCTACATTGCTGATATATGTTGGGAAAAATGCCTTGAAGATGAAAGCAGTTATTACAAGAATAAACTTGTCATACAAACAACTATAACACTAATAGCTACTATCTGTTGATTCCTTGCTCCATGCCAGGTGCTATTCCAGGCATTATATGAGTATTATTTAATTCTCACAAAAACTCTGAAGAGGTACAATCATCCCCATTTTGCAGGTAAGAAAACTGAGACGTGTAAGACACAGAGAGGTTATGGTGCCCATACAATTAGTAAGTGATCCAAACAGAATAACTGCTGAGGCTATCAGAATACAGAATCCAGCAGCCACCCTCTTAGCCATAAAGAAGATGCTGGCCTTCCTTGCAGAAGAGGAGGGGACTCACAGAGAGGCACATCCACATATTTAAGCTCTGCTCAAGCAACAGACATGGTACAATTTATCCACAGGGTATGTCTAAAATCTTAATTCCCTGCAGAATATCTTGGCTCATAAGGGGCTCTTGAAACATGGTATAGATTCTTCTCAGAACAGCAAGCACAGGTAGACACTCAAATGGATATTGATTATCAACAATATTGTAAGAGTGTACTAAAACTCCATTTTTGGAGGATTCCATTTTAATGGAAATGCCACTCTTTATTTTTTTTTTTTTTTTTAGTTTTGCTTCTGGAACTTTATTTATAAATAGAATCATATAGTATGTAGTCTTCTTTTTGTGCCTGGCTTCTTTAATTTGATAATGTCTGTGAGATTCATCAATGTTGTTGCATGTGTCAATAGTTTGTCTTTTTATTG
>CAUYRT010083880.1:0-56923 GCA_963574885.1 Lepilemur ruficaudatus | reverse complement strand
TAAGAGCACCTAAAATCTCTCAGCAACTTTTCAATGCACAATATTATTAACTAGAGTTCTCTTGCTGTACATGAGCTCTCTAGACCTGCTCTTCTTACACAGGTGCAGGTCTGTACCCTTGACCTACACCTTCCCACTGTGTCACTGCCATTTGGCACAAAATGTTGCTGTTAAAACATCTGATGCCAATCTGGTATCTTTTCCCTTTTAAATTGCTTGATATTTCTGTCTGGACACCAAAATAATGTTTTTAAATTTAGTGCTCCTTTTTAAGTTCAGCTGTCGTTCTCTGATTGTCCTCTCTTGCTTTCTAGTTAGTAGTTTTGGCAATTTTTTTGATTGTTGGTCGCCAGTGTTATCAGAAGTCTCACTGTCTCGTGCGAGTCATCGAGCTTTAAGTGGTGTGTTCCAGTCTGGCTCTCTGGCCTGGAGGTCTGTGCTTTTCATTTGGGTAAATTAACTTAGGAACCCAAAATTGAATTTCCTGCATATTCTTTTGTTGAAGAAGCAGTAATCCTAGTGTTTTTCGATATAATCCAGGCAGCTGTGACTGCCCCAAACAAGGGTAGCTAACAGTTTTGTTTTTGCCCAAGTCACCGACTTTTTAACAAAGTACACTTATTTACTCATACTTTTGGCATACCTGTATGGAGAGCACATGCTTTGTGTCCAGCCACGGTAGGAGCTAGGCATGCAAACAGGAGGATGATGGTGATGATACTGATCACAATGACAATGTGATAGATATATTTCCTTCCTTATAACAGCTAGAGGGTATTTTTCTAGTGTATGAATATGTTGCATTTAATTTATCAATTTCAGGCTGGTTGCAGTGGCTCATGCCTGTAATCCCAGTACTCTAGGAGGCCAAGGTGGGAGGATCACTTGAGGCCAGGAGTTCAAGGCCAGCCTGAGCAAGAACAAGACTCCAGCTCTACGAAAAAAAAAGAAAAAAAAAGAAAAAAAAAGAAGTAGAAAAATTGGCTGGGCATGGTGGTGTGCACTTGTAGTCCCAGGTACTTGGGAGGCTGAGGCAGGAGGATTGGTTGAGCCCAGCAGTTTGAGGTTGCGGGGAGCTGTGATGATGCCACTATTCCAGCCTGGGTGACAGAGATCCTGCCTCAAAAAAAATGTATCAATTTCATTGTTCATTCACATTTAGGGGTTCCATAATGTTTGTTTATTGTTCTAGTGATTTACATGTATTAACTGATTTCATCCTCACAATAGCCATGTGAGGTTGGCAATATTGTTATTGCTCCCACTATACAGATGAGAAAAGGAAGGCACAGGGAGTTTAAGTAGTTTCTCCTAAGTGTCAATATGTAACAGGCCTGGGATCTCATCCTGGGCAGCCTGGCTCCAAAGACCACAGGTCCAAGAACTCTGCTCTCTCCACCTGCGCGGAAGTAGTCGCTGTCCTAAGGAGCGCATAGGCTAAAAGATCAACGTGCAAATAAATGAATTATAGTACAAGGTAATAAGAAACCACGGAGGAGTGTCTGGACTACAGGCATAGTCTTTGCAAGGCTGGAGGAAGTCTGCCAGGGTGGACTTCTTGTTTTGAAGGATTCACAGGCTCAGACCAATCAGTCTAGATTCCTGAGAAGAGCATTTGCACATGCATAGGTGCTGGTGGGCAACAGTGACGGTGTGAGCTCAGGTACGGCAGGGCGGTCCAGTGGAAAGGGCTGCCCTTCCTCCCCCTACCCCCCAGGGAGTCCATTTGGGTCAGAAGTTCAGGCCCTGCCACTTCTGAGTCTCACGGCCTTTGGCAAGTCACTTAACTCTCCTGATGTGGTCCTCACTTAACAACCTTGCATGCTGTCTCAGTCTCCAAGGGAATAATTAATACAGAAATTCCTTGTAAATGGCAAAGCGCAGGCAACTGTGAGGGCTGCTGCCACTCCTCGGAAGGGACAAATGAGGCCCAGTGCGTCTCATGGCAGAAACACGAATCACGACTCTACTGCCTTTCTCCAGTGACTGCCTAATAAAACCGGATTTAACCTCTCAGTTCCAGCATTGAGCTCCTCAGGAAGAGTGTCAAGCACTACGTTTCACCACAGAATCTGGGCTGTGCGGTGCTGACCGACAAGCAGGCGCCCGGCGCTGGGCTCGCTGCTCCAGGCCGCTCTGCAGGCCTGCCTTTCTCCCTCCCCATGCAGAAGGCGCCTGTTTCTGTACCATGATTAGAGCGGGTCCACTATTAACACGGTCACTCAAATGGCGCAAACCACTGGAGCAACAGTGCTGGTGACCTAGGACTGGAAGCAGGGGCCTTCCCTGAAATAGTTCACAGAAACTGGGGAGCATAAACAAGCTGAGGGTTTATCCCAGGGAGATTTGGCAGAGTGGCTTCCTTGTTAAGAGATTTTTATGAATGATTTAGTCTTTAATTATAAGAACTCTCATTTCTTAGACCTGACAAGTTTTACACCAATAATGGCCGGAGAAGGATTCAAGACAATATTTTTTTAAAATGGAACCTCAAATCTTCTAATGATAGAGATTAAACATTGAAATAATTCTCAGATTTCTCTAGGGCCTGAGTTCCTCCAGTTCCCCAAACTCTCTCTTGAGAGAGACACGTTCCATTCAGATCATGGAGAACTTACACTCAGGGGGTCCATCTGGTTGTGCTCTGCTGAGCCCAGCAGCTGAGCTGGCCAGAGGAGTCCTCCCCTTGCATGACAGGTGACGTGTGGACAGGAAAGCCTCCTCCCGTCCAGTCCAGCTCTGGGTCATTCTTGGGAATAACCATTGGCCCCTGTGTTCTCCTGGGATCAGGGATAGTTTCCTTCTTTGGAGTCCATCACTTGGTGAGGCCACAGGGGGAAGCCACCAGGCCTGAAGGGCTAGAGTGCAGTGTGTCTGGTGCTTGTTGGAGAGTTTGCCTTCACTCTGGATCTAGCCGGAAGATGTGACCATGATATACACCCAGGAGAGGCAATGACACATCTTTAAACGGCGATGTTCCCTCAAGTCAACCGATGTCATGACCTTGGGGTAGTTCCCAAGCTCAGCAGGCCACTGCTGCCCTAGCTCTCCCCACACGGCCACACCAACGTACCTAGACCTGGGGCAACTCACCTCTGCTTCTTTCAGAAGCTTCTGGCGAAAGCATTGCCCCAGCAGCTCGTTTTTGTCTGTCCTGCTCTGGCCGCTGTTAGGCTGCCGTTGGTGTACACTATCCATTTCAGGAAACTGTCTCCCTGTGACTGGTTTGGAAGACCTGCCTTTACCTCGGCATGTCCCGGATGGCACCTGACAAAGCTCAGCCTTACTACATCCCAGGCCTTGAGGCTCTGCGCTCCCCCTTGCTTCCCGGCAGTTTGTGCTGGTTAATCTCATGGCTGCTGTAAGCTACCCATTTACGATTTCTGTATCTTTGTTCAAGTTATTTTAGCATAGTTTGTTGCTCCACATTGTGTGGTTTGAAGTTGGTTTTACTTACTTCGGATGAGTAATTCATTTTATGGCAATAAATGATTAAAGCCCCCAATTATTTGCATCCATCTTAGCTGAAGTCATGGTTGAAGCCCTGAGCCCACGCACCAGTGGCACTGAATGAGGACCCTCACAAGGACAAGTAGGTATTGACACAGTGCACTGGAGACTGCACAGCTCTGGGTCAGTGTTACCCCTTGTTTATATTCTTCTGAGCTTATGGCCCTCCAGCGACCTCCACACTTGCTCACAGGCAGAGCCAAAGGCGCCCTCTGCCCTCCTCTCGCCTCCCCTCTCCCTTGCTGTGGCCAACACACCTCCTTCTCCCTGCTGCTCAGCCTCGGCAGGCACTTCCTCACCTTCACTTCCTGTTACCTCGGCCTGGATGCTTTCCCCCAGGTGTCCACAGGATGGCACCGTCACCTCCTCCAGGTCTTCGCCCAAAGTCACCTTTTCAGGGATTGGTCCTTCACCACTTGAATATCTAAAATTGCAACAGCTCCCCAGAACCAACTATTCCTTCTGCTGTATTTTTCTCCACTACCCTTATCACCATGGGACACACTCTCTGTTTTGTTTATTGTATATGTCTCCCAACCAGAATGTAACCCTTAAGAGGATAAGATATTTCTCTGGTTTGTTATCTCCCTAGTACCTGGGCAAGAGCTTGGCGTGATGAACTAATGGGGAATAAATTAAATAAATTTTAGTGGATAATAGACATTATATACTCTTATTATATAAAGACTATCATTTGAAGCTATTCCTCCTTCCATAACATCTCTTCAAGCAAAAATTAAATGTCTCTAAAAGAATAACTTTGAAACAACACAAATTCTCATTTTTCCACAGATATATTTCTAAGCTATCTTTTTACTTTTTTGAAAACATTTTTGTTTCTGGCAATAAAAGTAATACTGAATCATTCTAGGAAGTTCAAAAAAGTACAATCTTTTAAGTTACTAATAATCCTACAGAGTTAACCACGGTTAGCATTTTGATGTACTTCCTTCCTGGCTTTTATGTATGCATAAAACACACTTTCTGTGAATAACAATATGTATTTACACATATTTATGTATATATATTTAAATTGGGATATTATGTTTAATTTTATCATGTACTATACCAAGAACATACTATGTATCACTGCTTGTTTTTCTAAAACATTATGTTCACAGGTATCTTAATATTACATCGTAAAATCTGTTAAATATTTTGTCTAATTAGTCTGCTATTGTGGATATTTTAAAAATATCTTTTCACTTTCATTTTCTATTTAGTTTATTGTTTTTTAACAACTTTCGTTTTTATTTATTCTAATTCCTTTAGCTTATTTTGCTTGCATGTTTTACTTATCAGTAATATTCTCCAAAGTTTAATCTGTAGTCCCTATGATCTTTTTAAATGTCATTTTCTAAACTCTAAGTGGTTTAGCATCATGGTCTGTTTACCTTTATTTCTTTGGTTTTATCTATGTCGTACCTTATTGTATTTTCTAGATTACATCCCATTTCCATGATATATTTCACAGCATGTCTTCACCGTGGGTAACAGCAGTGATTTATTGAGAGGCCAAGGCTGCCTCTCCTGTGGCTGCTTCTTCCTCCTCCTCCTCTCTCATAGTCTCCTCCTGACTCTCTAAGAACCTCCTCCTGTAAAGAGCATTCTCAGGACATGGGTGGTCTCCCTGTGTGGCTGGTGAGGTCACAGTGCCTTCTGGAATCATGTTCTCAGCCATCTCTTTCTGAAGAGAGGAACATTCCATGTTCTAGAGTCTCTAACCTGCAGTCCCTGGTGTGGGGATGGAGGATTGTCACCTCTTACCCAGCTTGATTCAGGGCGAGGTGAACCAAAGCCCAGTCCTAGGGAAGCTGCCCCATGGAGCCTCTGTAGTCCAAATGTTGTCTTCGTTTCTTCCTTAGCCTCTGTCTTCATCACTTTTATTTTAAGCTTTCTATTGGTTTCCTTTTGGGCAGGGTTACGATTCTGAATCTCCTCAGCCCCCCAGTCAGGCCAAGAAAGAGCTGGTTGGTACTGCCACAGGCCTCAGTGTCGAGCAGGTCTCAGCTCCTAATGGATCAGACAGACCTGCCCAAATTGCAGTGTCACAGAAGAGGCCCATTTCCTAAAAGCGTGGAGAGACGCTGTCGACGGGATGCTCTCCATCTGCATCTCAGCCGTCACGGTGCGTCTACAGGAATGTTCCAGGAGTACCGTCCACCTGGGCTTCCCATGTTCCTGCTGGTCCATGGGGGGCTATTTCCCTCAGTGGAAGCATTTCCTCTTCTTTTGCTACCTGGCTGTGGGCTCATCCTTTGAAGCCAGCCTTCCCTGAGCCCCTCCGGATTGAGGACTTGAATCTCTGGTTGACCCGTCCACTGCTCAACTCCACGGCCTTGGTGTGCCCATGAGACTTTAGCCGTGTGGCCCATTCACAAGGGCAGGCACTTCTGTACAGAGACGCCTGAAAGCCTGTGGACTCGGTGATTCTCAGGAGTTCAACTGATAAATGGATTAGTATTTCCCGGATGGGCTGAGTGAGGCTCCCCTTGGTGCAGACACAGGGGAGCTCAGTGGGCTTCTTGCCAGCATCAGTTCCTCTGAGGAACCAGCTTTACTCCTCGGCATCGTCTGATTAGACGAACTCTAAGAGAAACGTCCTGATATACCGGCAAGAGACTTGGATTTTATAAAACATGTTTCCTTCAAATTTAAAGTTTTAAGCCCTCTTTTTTCTCCAGCTTTGTGAAGGAAAATACCTTTAACAAAGGTCACGGTGGGTGTGGGCTGGCACCTGTATCTGCTTAGCCTCAGTGGGAACTGGCTTGCGCAGCAAGAACCTGCTTCCTCGGGATCTCATCAAGAAGCCCCATTTGTTGTACGATCTACGATCTAACTAAGTGTTACGATCTTGCCAGTGTGCGCTCCACCTTCTTGGCTGCTTAGTCCCGCTGTAGTCCAACTTTAACCTTGATTCTCTATGCCAGAGTGGGGTGGTTTCTGAGAAGACCTATCACTAGACCCAGCCTTGGGCTGACGGGGTCCACCTGGAGCCCATGGGCTGTCCTCTCGGTCGTACATGGCTACGGTTGGGAGTGAGCTCGATTTCAAGGATTTGCTGCAGTTTATAAGTGAATTTTATCGCAGTAACATCATTCTCACTCACCTGCCCTCTGATGTGCTTTCCTGAGCAGGAGGGAAGGCCAGTGGGACTCAGTGTGTTCGGCAATTACCTGGTTCCCTGGGCACCCCCAGGGACCCCGTGCTGGCTCATGGGTCCAGGGAAAGCAACTGCACTCTGGTCAGGGCTCTCAACACTCAAATTCCACCCCTGCTTTTTTTGTAAATAGTAAATCCACCTGAGATTGTGTACATTCTGAAGAGGAAAAGTGCCTTTTCCACTCTGTTAAACAGCACTGAGGGGCTTTACAACTGCAAGTGTGAGAAATTCACCACCAGCTGGGGACCGAGGCCAGGGGCCTTCTTGCTATCAGACTTGTCTGTTGCAGGGCTGGGAGTGCACAGCAGACTCACCCCTCTGACAATCTCAGCCAGACGGGATAGGGCCATTCAGGTGGGAACTTAAATTCTTGACTTTATGGTACAGTCATACCAGGAAATGTTATGCAAGTATTTAAAAACCATGCTTTTGGAGGTATTTTAAGACATGGAAAGATGTTCATAATGCAATACAAAGTTTAAAGAAAGGGCAGGACCCAAAACCGCTTACTCAGTATGAGGCCAGTTTGTTACCTGTATATAGATTCACACCAAAAGGTCAATGATAGATATTTTGGGTGACTCCATTTTAGATAATTTCCAATAATTTTCAAATTTCTACAATGTGTTTGAATTTTTATAATAAAAAAAGACACATTACTGAGTTAGCATAAGATTAAAAAAAACTTTTGTGGAGATAGGATGGTATAATGAACCGACATCCATGGACCCATTCCCCCATCTTTAAAAATTACCGGAATTATTGGCTAATCTTGTTTCATCTGTGCCACCACCTACTCTCCTCTTGCCCATATTACTATGTTTTAATCGACAGACTTTATTTTTTTACCGTAGTTTTCAGCTTAAAAGAACCTGAGCAGACAGGATGGAGAGTTCCACATGTTCCTCCCCACGCTCCCTCCCGGTTCCTCCGTTACTGACATCCTGCTGAGAGTGGCACATTTGCTGCAACGATGGACCAGTGCTGACACATTCTTACCAACTAAAGCCACAGTATTTATTAGGGCACACTCTTTATTTTGTATAGTTCCATGAGCATAAGCTTTTTATTCCACAATTTGTTGAGTGGATTATTCCCAAGGCTACAAATATCCGAATCGAATTATTTATCTGAAGTATCTAAATTGCCTTCCACCTCTGCAGAACCAATGAGGTGATGAAAAGGCCCGTTAGGACGATCTGAAAACTACATAGGTGAGAACACAGCAGCCCATGCTAAAATCACTGTTCCTAGTGTAGAGGGGCAACTGCAGTGACACCAGGTGTGTGGAGGGGCTGGGGGGCCACGCCTACCACTGTGGGCCTGGGAAAGGCAGAGCACGCTCCCCTGGGAGCAGTAACTTTAACTGGAGCACGGTGGCGGTTGAGACGGTTGGAGTGGGAAGGAGAGTTCAGAACTCTCCCCAAGACTGATTGGAGCCAAAACCTACAAAGGGGATTAAAAAAATTGAAAAGTAATCCTTCTGGCAACCTAATTAAATGGAGGATTTCTCAGCAGTGGAATGGGGTGGGGGGTTACGTGCCCTGCCATGACATAACTGAGGCCTGGCAGCTCTTTTCCGGACACCTGCCAGACGCTAATTAGTCAAGTCCTAGAGCAGGGATCCAGGTGGCAGTGTGGAGGGAGCAGAGGTCATTTTCCCCAGGGCATTTGCAATGAGTCAGAGTTCAATGCCCTCTTGACCAATCGTTAGACTTGTGTTTTGTACATGCATGAGGGGATCAAAATTGTCAGAGCCAGCTGACTTGGTCCCTAAATCTATCATGCCAGTTGTGGAGACCATGTTGACTGTTTGATAGTCAACAATGTCACCCAGAAGCATTTACTGAGCACTTAGGCATGTGCATTGTGCCAGGCTTTGGGGACACAGTGGTGGCAACACAGGTCAGGCCTCTGCCTCGTGGTGCTGACCTTCTACTGTGGGGCACTGTGCCTTGTGCACAGTGTGACATGCTCTTCATTTGCTTATTTGCAGGGGCCAAACCTGCCTTCACCCCACCCTACTGTAACCAAAGGGACACATCTATTCACAGACACATGTCGCCCAGGTTTTCTGAGAGTGAAGCAGACCAAAAACAGAATTCTAAGTTTCCCAGTTACCAAATATTTAGCCCCTCACAATGGTGTGGGTGAGCCTGACACTGTTTACACCACCCCGCTGCCTTCTTCAGAGCACAGATAGATGTCAGTCACTTCTCACCCATGGGCCTGCCCCTTCCCCGCCAAGAGCACCACACTTAGCCCAGGTGCATTCTGATTCTTGAGGATACTTAAGTTAATCTGAAAAATCCTATATATAAAAGCAACTAGACAACTTTAAAAAGGAAAACTAGAAGGGTTTAACTCTACATGGTGAAAAAATGTTTTACGTTCCCATGGAAAATGGTACCTGGTGAGAGTTCCAGATGCAGCCTCCTCTCCCTTTCCATGAAAGTAGTTGGGAAGAAACAGAAAAAAGTGGATAACAACAGAGTCTTCTTGAACATGCACTGCATACAGTTATCGTGCTGGCAGAGGAACTGACTCCATTTGACAGAGAAGGACACTGACCTGCTTGGGTGGCATGTGACTTCAGAGTCCCAGCCAGCAGGGGGCACAGCGTGTGTTCTGTCCAGCTCCTCCTGCATCCCAAGGCTATGTTCCTACCATGGCCACTCAATGGGTCTCCCTTCTTCCTGGATGAATTTCCAAAAACCTTAGGTGAGAACTAAGGAGCTGAACCAAGAACCACGTGCAGAGGCTGGCAGGGGTCTGAGCCCAGCACGTGGCTGTGTGCTATGCTCCACTCATGGACCCCTGGCTGCCAGGCCACTGGGCAGTAGTCATTTGTCTGAGCTGCAGGTAGTTCTTAGGGGTCCCTTAGAGGGCTCTGATAGCTGACCTGAGCCATTGTTCTCTTCGAGCCTGAGACAGAGGGAATCTGCCAGCCTAGTTCAAGGGAGACACTACCTTCTTCTCTCATAGCTCAGAAACACAGGCCACGACCAAGCCCGGACAGGTCCTGCGTGGGAAACTCTTGAGTTGACCAGAGAACTGCTCCCTCCACTGTTTCCCTGACCCTCTTCCTCTACCCTACGCCTCGCCAAACCCTCTCTTTCTAGATCTGTTCAGGGTAGCAATTTCCACAGATTGCAAAGTGGAAAGTAGGGGACCAAATGTAGTGGCACACAGTCTCCCTAATCCTTCCCTTGTCCTCTGTCCCCACAGTCTCTTCTCCACACAGTAGCCACAGGGAGCCTTTTAAAATGCAAGTTGGCCCATGTTCCTCCTGCTGGTGCCCTCCAACACCCCTGGGATTGCTGTTTCAGAACAAAAGCCTCTCTTCTCCCCTCACTCCACTCCTGACACTTGCGGCCACATGCCATGTGAGCTCCAGCCCCAGGCTCTCTGCATCGGCTGGGCCCTTCTGTTGGGATGCTCTTCCTCCAGTGTGTGCATGCTCTGCTAGGTCCACTGCCAGCTTGGACAAGGATGACTTCTCTTGTCTTTTACCCAAAGAGGACCTTGATTTCTGGAATATTGGTAATGCAAACAACAGGCTTTGGCTGGGTGCAGTGACACATCTGTAGTCCCAGCTACTAAGGAGGTTGAAGCGGAAGGATCATTTGAGACCAGGAGTTCAAGGCTGTAGTGTGCTATGTTCATGCCTGTGAATAGCCTGTGCACTCCGGCCTGGGCAAAATCTCTAAAAAAAGAATTTTGTCTTGAACTTGAGAAGTTGGCTTGTCTGACCTATGAAAACTTTTGAATACTTAGGGGTGACTCAACAAAGGGGGTGTGAACTGATCTTCCCTCTCATAACTGATCCACTGAGGAGAGGAAGGGAATCCAGAACTTATAGGAACAAAGTCACATATTAGAAAGGTGCCTATTCATATATTCATTCAATACATACCTGCTGAACACTCACTGAGTCGGTGAGTTAGCAGGCAGGGCAGAGACACCACACTGAGTGAGAGGGCAGCTCTTTCCTAATCAGCTTATGGCCTGGTCGAGGAGACAAATATTAATTAAGTGGCCATACACATAATTATAGAATCACAACTGTGATAAATGTAGTGAAGGTGAGATAGACAGTTCTAGATTTGTCTGTTTGGAAGGTCAGAGAAGGCTTCCTGAGGAAAGGCACATCAGGTGTGGAACGTGAAAGATGAGCTGGACAGTGCTAGACAGGACTACAAGATTTCCGGCTCACATTCCTTTATGGACAGTGGTAAAATTCAGTGAAATAGAAAATACCAGAAAGTAGGAAGACCATGTGTGGGAAGGGTGGGGAAAATGATAGTTCTGTTTGGGACTTTAGTTTGAGGTACATTTCAGACATATAAGAGCCAATATCAAATATACAATTGAATATTACTAGATACAGCAAAGGGAACACACAGACCAAATGTGGAAATGAGGGCAGAGGTCTGGCTCACGTCACCTGCCATGCTATGTAGAAACAGAAGCCCTGGCTGCACACGGTTCCTCTGAGGAGAGACTACAGATGGAGTGGCAGAGGGCCCGGGGTAGCCTCGGGGAGCTCTAACGTCCCAGTTTAAATAAAGAAGGATGAACTTGCCAAGAATGCAGAGAAGTTTCCAGATCATCAGGAGGAAAAGCAGGGGACTATGGCTTGAGTGAAGTTGAGGGGGAATTCTTTGTACTATTGCTACAACATTTTTGTAAGTCTGAAATTATTTCAAAATAAACAGTAAAAAAGGGCATTTTATTGGGGCTTATTAGGATGGACGAGGGCCCTGCCTCTCCATTTTTGATAAGTGTCCCCATTGATAGGGACCCTCCTTAACAGGGGTCATTTCTTCCCATATCCTTTTCAGAAGGCCAGTTTCACTACTTGAAGCTTACATGCTCCTTTTCATATGCTACTTGTTACTTCTGCACCCAAACACTACTGGCCTAGGACGTAAACTGTCAGAAAAGGGTAGATCATTTAACTTTTTAACCCTTCATATTTAAAGAAATGCTAGTAGACCATTAAATGTATACTATATTTTAATGTGTCTCCACTTATTTATTAAAAAACATACAGTTAATTGAGGATACTGGACAAATTACTGCCAATTTGTACCAGTAAGGATAGGCTAGGTAGAACAAAGGTTTACTTCTTGCTCAAATGTACAAACAGGGTGGGCTGTCAGAGAGCTCAGTTCATAGTCCTCCCTCTAAGACTCCATTCTGACATTTCCACGATGGCTGCAGCAGAGAAGGCAGGGCTTTGAGTTAAATGCTGCAGCTAAATGCTTTGGCCTGGGAGCCACACACGTTGCTTCTGCTCACTCCTCATTCAGCTACAGGTAGGCCCTTGTTATGCCTGACTTCCACGGAGTGTGGAAGTCTCCTTCCTGTGCATGTGAAATAGAAAAAATCCAGAAAGACAGTAACTTGTACCATACAATTTAAGGTTCTACCACAAGCAATGAAAGTCAATAAAATCATGATGTTGTGGCAGAAACAGCTAATTGCTGTCAACGTTCATTCTCCTCCACTTGCTTACTAACAGAATCCTGGTACATCAGCGCCTACTGGAAAGTATCCAACTTTGCAGACACACTAATAGCTATGGCTGGACATACAACCCAATTCTGGCTGTTTGGATAGAAACAGAAGTCGTTAGGTAGGGCTTAAAGCAAAAGAATCTTTTTGGTGGTCAGATAAGGCTGGCTTGTGCCTTTGGCCCTCTGTTCTTCCCTGCCATCCATCTTCTTTCTTCCACCTTGGAATGTAGACACGGTGTGTGTGAGTGCATCAGCCATCATGTAACCATGGCACAGAAGCCTCACACCCGGGGCCTGAATCCCTGTGATAGTGCTGGGCCTCTTGACCAGCAGATGACTGCTTCCCCACATTGCCACAGACAAACAAGCCAGCTCTGCTGGGTCTTCTATTACTTGCAGACAAACACAGTCTAAATTATGCAAATAAAATATTTTTATTACTATATATCTTAAATTATGATATATTCATATGGTATCACAACATTTAGCATTTTAGGAATATTTACAAAAATCACATTACTCTCATCTTTCAGGTGGTTAAATAGCATACAATTTTATATAATGAATTTAGAACAATTTTTCTACAATAAAACTGAGGGAAAATTAAATATTATCTACATATAAGATCCACTTTGGGGAATGATGAATTGTATGCTTTGATCTTGTAAAATTAATCAATCTAACCTAATATTAATAATTTAAGACATTAAAGTTAGTTATTCAAACATAAATATAAATCACAAAGTCATAAATATAGCAGCCATAAATATGTTCCTCTTCCAATTAATCAAGGCATTCTGGTTTTTTATATAAATTATTTTTAAACATGTAGTTTGTTTAACAATACATGTATTGACAGCCGCACCTTCAAAAAACCTTAAAAAAGTAGAGAATACAACATTAATGTGATACTATAAGAGACTTAGCTAACACAGCCTTTTGGAAATTCACTGGAGAAATAGCCTGCTCCTTGAAGAGAAAATAAAAACTCTGGTTGGGACATAAAATTAAACTCATTATTTGGCAAATTTCTTGCTCAAACACCATGTCTACATCCATTTCTGTTTCAGCAATTCTGTTTTATCATGACTTATATAGAACTTACTTTAATTTGTTTGCTTTACTGAAAAAAAAAAAGAATGAATTATAGTAACCTTTTCATCATGCTTGCCTCACAGGAAGATGACTCTTAGGAGAAGCTGTTCCAATTATAAGAGCCCCACAGCAATCCTGCAACCTTTCCGAAACACCCATGTAGGATCTTGAGGGACCCTGGCCAGTGTCTTCATTTAGGCAACTCTGTCTGGATCATCATACTTTCACTCTGCAATTCAGGAATTAGCTCCAAACCTCTTTTATAACTTGTTCTGACTTCAGGAAAAAGCACTCTATCTTGCAGTAGTTCCACTGAGCTACCAACGCGGGCTTGAAAATTGCTTTTTAAATGTTCAGATGAGGCTGGTATGTACTTTTGGATCAAAAATGAAGTAAGAGGGACCTGGAAGGATCACGGCTGTGGTACTTGTGGTGCTCTCTTCAGATGCCCCAGACCTGGGAATGGGTGACAGGGATGCTGGTTGGAAAACATTTCTTCCTTGGATGTGGACATTTCAATATTTCTACACCCCACATCTCCAGGACACTGGGTTATTCTCTGAATATTTCCTGCATATTTTACCTCTTTGCAAATATTTTCCTCAAATCCACTGTCTCAGTGCTGGACAGCCCAGCTCAGATCTTTTCCAGATTTCACCCGTCATCCTCTATAGATGCTCATGACTTTCTGTCTACGTTCTCATCTGCCTTGTATCTTAGGTTTACTTCTCACTCGTCTGCCAGCTCTTAGAAGGAAGACATTGTTCTTATTCTTCTCTGAGGACCCCAGGAGTTTGGCACGAAGTATACAAGCCTAGCAGCTTCACGTGTGCTTGAACAGCATTAAGGGACAGCTGTGATTTTCTCCACCATGTGGCTGATGCTTTTTCCATTCCATTCGTAAGTGGGATTAGTTTGAGATCTGTACAGTGGTCTGTAGCCCTTGTGAAATTAAAAGTGAAGAGAATTTTGGCTAACAGAAGAAATGGAGAAAGACCAACTTCTAGTTTTCCATGCCAGAGGTTAGGGCATTGCTGCTTCTTTGTGAATTTCTCTGATCAGCTGAAATAAAACTTCTCTTAATTTGGGGCAGATAAGAGTAATTTTGGGCAGATAAGAGCTTCTGGGAAGTTGTCATTGCTGAATGGTTTGGCAGTGATGCAGCTGCAGAATGACTATCCAGGAATTTTTTTCTTTCTTTCTCACTTATTTAAAAAAACCCAAAATTACCTGATTTAAAAATAATAGATCAAGATCTTCTGACACTACTCAAACTCTGAGTGAGCCTCAGGTGTCACTTGAGAAACTGTCCAGATGGCCGACCATTTGGTAGATGTAACAATTCACATCTCTTTGTATATTTTTTTGGTCTTCAGTTGATTACATGATGGAACTATCAGAAAGCAGGAAGTTGTACGGTGGGGTGAGCCTTCGCAAAGGACTCCAAGAGCAAACTTCTAAGGTGCCAGGTTAGTGACTGTTCGTGTGCTCTCATGGGAGAATTTACCTTAAAAAAGGCGAACTTGGTGAGGCTCACTTCCGGCTGCAGTGCACTCCTGAAAAGCACGATCTCAACGCTTGGCCCCGCCCTCCCCTCGCTGCAGCCCTCAGCAAGGAGCACAGACTGATCAGAGAAACACCCAGCTGCGTCGCACGCCACCCCTCTTCTCTGCACCTGTTAGAAAACTGAGTAGGCCGTGTGCGGGGACAAGAAAAGCCACCTTGAGCTTCCTGTTTGGCACCCAGCCGTAACTTCCGGGAGTCACACGGACACTTGGCTCGCGGGCGGGTCCAGGTCTGTCCTGTCCGGCAGAGGCCAGCGGCGGCGTTGAGGTGGCCTTCCGTGCCATCCCGGAGCCTCAGGTCAAGCGGCCTGAGTGACGCGCAGAGTCCAGGCCGCGCCGGGCTGGGGCTCGGGGAGGCGGCAGGAGAGCCTCCCCTGTCCCGGGCCAGCAGGCTCCCCAAGGGCCCAGTGCCACGGCCCAGCGCCCTTCTCTTCCCACCGGCTCTCCGATGTTTTTATGCGCTTTAAAATGTTCCGCGACACTATCATTTTGTCGCGCAACCCTTGACGTCCTTCTGTAACGACGCCCAGCCTTTGTAGAAAACTGTTGACAGCAGCGCTTCCACTCCTGAGGCAGGCAGGGCAGCTTCCCTAGCCCGGGGCAGCAGGGCGTCTGCCTTCTGCAGCTGGGGGAGGAAAGGCCAAGCACGACCCCTGGTTATGAGCCAACGCAGTGCCGGGTACAGTTTAGTTTTGCCTGAGGGAACATAGAGGGGAAACTCGAGAACAGAACATTCCTACCTCTGCCAGGGAGGACACGCCCTTCTACTTCAGGGCGCACTTGGGCCCCCACTGCACCACCATCACGGCCCATCTTCCTGCCCCGGGTAAGGACCCAACGCTCTGCTCTCAGGCCGATTTTCCCTTCTTACCCCTTCCCCGACTTCCCTCATGTCCCTTAGCACAAAGCTGTGCACTGATTCCCTCCTTTTTTCTGGAATTACTTATTTAGGGAGCGAAAAGAAGAAAGAGAGGCCATGGCCAGAATGTGGGCTACAAAGTACCAGAGAATTCAGGTATTTGTGAGGCTGGAGGGAGCCTCTCTTCAGGGTGAGGACACTGGCTGCATCCAACCTCAGAACAGCCAGGAGCAGGAGTCATGTTGCTTTCCATCCTGCCCTGAGTGGGCGGACGGGAACGCTGGCACAACAGGGCTTCTCTGGCTGTTTTCACTTGTATGCAGTTGGTGTGTGAAAGAGAATTATATTTAGGAATAGGGCTGCTTTATGCTCTGGTGGTGAGGAAGGAGGGCTGGACTGGGAATGAGAAGACCCCTGTTCTGGGTCTAGCCCAAACTACTTGTGCGACCTTGACTGGGTCACTAAATACTCAAGAGCCCATTTTGCTTACAATGGGAAGAGCATCCTATGGAGTTGTGCCCAGTGTGGAAACTGCTTGGAGTCTTGCACATCTGTTAGTACTAATTGCTTATTAGCCATGAACATTCTCCCACCTAACTTCTGACATAACGCTTGTTACATTCAGAAGAAGAAATAATGACCTGATGTGAGAGACATTGGTGGTGGCAGAGGACAGGGGAGAGCCTGGTAGAAATCCTGGGGATGGGTGTGGTCTGTGGGCCCGGGCCCAGGAGAGGGGGCACTGAAGCACTCCGGGAGAGAGGATGCAGAGATGCTAAAGGCAATGCTCACTGCATCAGTTTTACATGTGTTTGCACCTGTACTACGTGTGAGGATCCAGGCTGGACCTGGTGGGAAGTACGTGCCTTCAAGGACTTACCCTGCTGGCAGGGGAGCTAAGATGGGCCATTATGCCAGATTTGTATTTTCAATAGTGAATGGCCCATATGCTGATGAATGGTACTGATTTTCATTTACATTTGGAAATGGTTTATCCTGAGGAGGGGCTTTCCTCTCCTTTGCAAAAGGATTTAAAAAGCAGAGAGGGACACAGGCTCCACCCCAGCACATGGTCACCATGGGTCCCATGGCAGCTGATGCCAGGATGACAAGGGGGAGCACGCCAGGACTCCTGCAGCCCTGAAGGAGGCACACCCCCAGCCTTAGGCCTGTGAGGTGCAGCACCGGAAGCGGGGTTGGAATTCTCATCTTTTTTTGAGCATCCTCTCACAGAGGATTTTTTTCTCTAATCTAGAGAAAATCCTTCTAAAATAGACCAAGGCCAGAAGACCTCTATAAAGCCTATAAAGTGATGGATGTTTTTTACACGTATTAGCCTAGGCTAATCATATTGTGATTCTTATCATATTGTGTCATGCAGACAGGAAGTTTATTTTATATTTCTTTTTATGTTTAGTCTCTAATAGCACCTAGTAATGCTGCACAATAATTCTGATGAATGGATTTATCTTTACCGTATTTTTGGTGAAAATTATTGGCCCATGAGTGTATCTGTTTAGGTTTTGAAAAAGGCACTAGATCTTTTCTTTGAAATACTATTTGAGATACATATATATATATATATGAGTTGTGAAGTCTAATATAAAATGAACATCCATAAACTTACTACATAACTTGAGAAGCTATCTTTGTATTTTTCCCAGACTTCATCCCTTCCTTTCATGAAATCCTGAATTTTATATTATGCCCATAATTGTTCACATAAGTATGTATCTCCAATTGTATTGTTTAGAGTCTACAGAGATTGGCTTTGTTTAGAAATATGTAGTCCAGTGGTTACAAATATAAGTTTTGTAATCAAATTGATTGTGCTGAAATCTCAGGTGAAATATTTACTAGTTATGCAGCTTTGAATGCATTACTTACCCTCTCTGAACATTGGTTTGTTCATCTCCAAATGGTGGTAATCCTGCCCACCTCATCTCTCTCCTAGGGTTGCCCTGAGGATTTAATGGAATAAGACTGTGTACATTTCTTCCTGGTCCATGATCGGACCTCAACTTATGTTAGCTCTTCTTCCTCCTCTGCCCCAGATGTCCCTGGGAATGCCTGTGAAGCACTCTTACCCTTCACCACTGGCACCGACTCCAAGTGACCAGGCCTTAACATGGCAGCAAAGTGCAGGAATGAGCAAGAGCGCTAGACTTCATTTACAGCCCTTACTGTGTCCACACAAGAAAGACAAATGAGCTGGGCAGTGGACAGTGGGTGCCATTTCCGGATCATCAATTAGCAAGTTGCTCAGCCTTGGCAGGAAATCGTTCATCATTTTCAAATGAGTAGAGAATTGCAGAGCCTTCTAACTGTCCTCCCTCATTCTGCGCCAGCATGGCAGATGCAATTGTTCTTGCCAAAGCTTTCCCTCCCACGGTGCCTTATCAAGATAAGTGACCTTGGACGACAGTTGCTGTGTAATCTGTTGAATCCAAGAGCTCTAAACTCAGAAGGGGGCCAGGGCCAAAGGCTTCCAGGGCTGGAGAGCCAGGCCGGAAACCCCAAAAGATAAATGAAGATTTCTGGAACAAGATGAGAAGATGAATAAACTGTTTGCTTTGAGCATGGACGTGATGTTCCAGAAAAATCTGCTTTGGCTGCCAAAGTAATGCTTTTGGAATTCAGGAAGAACCCCTCCTCACCAGGGCTCCCACATACAGGCTCAGTGCTCAGGTCTTGCATACAGTGTTTCACAGCAATCCAGTGAAGCAAGATCACCGAGTTCATTGCACAGCCGAGGAAAGCCCAGAAAGCAAAAGTTATCGCCTAAATTAAAATATGTAGTTAGAGCCTGACTTTGATTCCAAAGCAACATCTGTCTGATCCTAAAGCTCAGGCCTGCTGTATTACCCCATCGTGTGTCCCTCAGCAGGGTGACGGGTCACCACGGACAGGACAGCCACTGGCTGATAGTGTCTTCATCATGGATTGTCTGCTGCTTTCAGATACCCACAGTGCCCTTGGTGCTGAATGGTGAGGTATCTTTGGCCTGTTTGCTTGTCTCTTGTTTTTAGAAGCCCATTCTATCTGGTTACAGTGATCTCAGGTTGGCTAAGGTTTATGGGCAATGGACAACAACACATCTGTTGTTAGAAGTCAGAGGGATGTTCATGTTATCCCACATGCCAAGAAGGCAGAGACTGTCTCAACCAGTTCATGAAAGCAGAAGTTTTTCAGGAAAAGGTATGGCTAAGAGTTGCAACAGGGGAGGAAAAGGTGTCTACATCAAATGTCCAATCTAAGTCAGTAAGTACAGACCATAAGATGTCAAGACAATGAGCAGAGCAGAAAACATTGCTTTGAGCTCTCAGGACTTGCCAGGAAGTAGAGGAGACTCGATAGCCTGGAGCTGGGAGGCCAGGTGGTTGGGTTTCTGTCCTTACAAGGGCAGCCCATGTGAACTGCAGCTTGCAGTGGGGGCAGCGGGGGAGGCATGGTGATCTCGGCTATAGTTGAGTTATTTCCCCAAGAACAGACCTAGTTAGAGGACGAGGCTGTTGGTTTTGACAATCCACCGTGCTTGGGATAAGGGGTACATGAACAATATTTAGGAAATATTTTAAATAGTCTTAAGTTTAAAATTAAAATCATTGTCACAAAGCTATGTGATTCTTATTCTCTGATAGAATAAAGACTAATTTATTTGTATCTGTAGAGAGTAGATGTAAGCATTTGGCTACAGTTTTTTTCTTATTTCACTTAACACCTCACCCTCTATCCGTGCTTTAATTCTCCTCCCCTACCCACTGAATTATTTAAAAGAAAATCCAGATATTATATCACTTCATTCATAAATGCTTAACTATATGTGTCTAAGAGAAAGGGGCTATTTTAATGAACATAACCATTTTCATACTAGAAATATGAAAAATAATTTCTAAATATCATTTAATATCTAGTTAATGCTTAACTTTTCCTGATTATTTTCACTTGATTATAAAAGGAAATGAACAAGTGTACACCTTATATTTGGTAAATATCTATCTATCTGTCTATCTATCTAACACTCCCTTTCTCCCTCCTTCTTTTTGCTTGTTATTTATTTTTAGAAGAAACCGAGTCATTTGTCCTGCAGAATTTTCCACATTGTAGGTTTTCCTGACTACATTCTCTGGTGGTGCTCCTCTGTCTTGCTCCGTGTTAAGCTGATAATTTGATCTAGAGGCTTGATCAGATTTGTATTTTTTTGCAAGAGCATTTCCCACTTGTTGCTGTGTTCTTCCTACTGCATCTCACCAGGGGCACTGGGAGGCTGGTGTCTCTCTTTGGGATGTGTAATTCATCAGTGGGTTCAGGTGATGCCAGCCTCATCCATTCATCAAGAAATTTCTCATCAACTTTCCACCTGATGGGTTTGGCAGCTATTTATGGTCATTTCCAGATTCATTATTTTATTAGGGTTGCAAAGTGGCCATATTCTAACATGGAAATTCTTTTATTAGCTGGAATTATTCTGTAAATAAAAACTTGGTCAGTAACTGATTGGTTTCCCCTGAAAATAGTTTGTATAAAAAATTCCAGATAGATGCTCTATTATTTCCATTTATTTATCAGTTTTCAGAATAATGATTTGATATTCTGGCAATATCCAATGTGACTGAAGCAGTCTTTTTTTCTATCATTATGAGCTCATACAATTTCTAATGAGACGAGGAGTCAGACTTTTTATTTTTTCCCCAGTGGAGTCCTAGGAAAAATGTACAGAAACTAAAGTCTGAATGTTAAGAGTGATCATTACTACTTGGTTTTCACTGCTTCTTGGGATTTTTCTTGGAAATCAAGGGAATATATATTTCCACTAAGCTTGGAAATACACATTTCATTTTATTTGAAAAAGAAAAATACATTATGAGTTCATATTTGTGTTTCTAATTCAGATTTAAGATTGCTGGAATTTTATTTGATGTCTTTGATTTTATATTAATTTTCTTTATTTTTACACTAAAAGTTCTTGATTCTTAATAACACCATGGTATGTTTGTGGATGTGTATGTGCATGTGTGTATGCTTTCAAAATAACAATATCAATAGCATCACTTAATATTAATAAAAGAATACTACTGAATACTATTTAAAATTTCTTTGTATTCCTTTTGTCTTTAAGATATATTCCTGTAGAGATAAACAGTTCAATTTCTGTGTTTTAAATTTATTTAAAATCATTCTCTATGTTAAACAGCAACCTGATATGCAGTTAGGTTCATTTATTTTGTTTTGATTTGCAAGACTTTTTTTTTCAGTTTGGTTAAATTTTATTTTAATATTTATTTAACTATGTAGCATGGCTACAAGATTCCAAAGTCAAAACTATAAAGCAAGTGCATTCAGAGATGTCTAGCTTCTGTTCCTGTCTCTTGTCTCTTATTTTCTCTTTCTTTCACAGGTAACCATTTTTCTAAAATTAGGTTTTGTTTTCTTCATTTCATTTTTTAAGTAAAAGAAAACAGGCACACACATATTTATACTGCCTTCTGTCTGGACCAAAAGTATCATACCATACTCACTTTTCAGAACATTGCCTTTTATTTTTTAATGTAACCATATATAAAGATCTTTCTTACTCTTTTTAACAGTGGCACAGTCCATGTGGATGTATCATAGTTTATTCACCTTGTTCCCCATTGGTGGGCAATGGGGTTATTTCAGTCTTTTTCTATTATAAATAGTGTAATAAACAGCTTTGTGCATGCGTTATTTTGCACTTTTTTGGTAACAAGTTGAATGGGCTTAGAACTCATCTTTGTTATAATATTCCAGGGGCTAGGTAAGTAGAATTATTCACTTAGTATACAGATATTACTGATGCTTGTTACTTGCCAAAGACTTTGCTAGTTTGGGGGAAATAGGGCTGGACAGAGTGATGAACAAGACAGGATGGTCCCTGCTCTTGTTGAGCTTATGACATAGTAGGGAAAGCACGTGACTAATTATGGAAACATGTATAATTAAAGGTGTGATAAACGATGTGGGGAAAATGAAAGGAGCAATCTAAACTGGATCTAGACCATGGTGAATGGCCAGGAAAAGCCTCCAAGAGGAATGACCATTAGGTGGGTACCTGAAGGGGAGGAGGGCACAGCCCAGACAAAGATGCAGAAGACTGAGCTGTGTCTGAGTGGGCAGGATGGGAGAAGTGCCAAGGCAGGAGAAAGGATTGCATTTCCAGCAGGGAAAGGACAGGGAGTCTGGCAAGGAGGATGGGCAGGAAGGGGTATGACGAGACGTGTGTTCAAGGCACAGGTGATGATAGTCTGGTGGAACTTTGGACTCTATCCTAGATTAAAGAGGATGCCATTGAAGAGATTATGTAGTGGTGTGATCCAATTCATTCTTTAAAATGTCTTTCCAACTTCTGTGTCCAGGATTAGGGAGGGGTGGGATCAGAGGCACAAACACCACAAGGGAACGAGTGTAGGAGTCCAGGAAATTGATGACAATAGCTCTGCCTAGGGTGGTGGCCGGGGGTGGGTGGTGGCCGGGGGTGGAGAGGATGGAATGGCTTGAGCCCTCTTAGGGGAAGACTAGATTGGAATGTTGGAAGGATTGACTGAATGAGAGAGAAAGAGATGCCAAATTAACTCCTTGACTTGAGCCAAGGAACTGGCTTACTGAGATGGATGACCTTGAAAGAGGACAAGATTGGGGTGGCAGAGACTGTCAATTTGGGACATCTTAATCTGAGAAGTCTATGAGAAATCCAAATGGAGACACAGTGAAGGTATCCGTATCCTGTATGTCTATCGGGAGCTCTGAAGGCATGCTCTGGAGGTTGTGCACAGGCACAGGGTAGGAGGAGTCTGCCCAGGGGAAGGGCACCACGTGAGAAAAGAACTTACCCAAGGGCTTAACCCAAAGAACTCCAGTCCTGAGGGCCCATGGAGAACGAGATTGCTGGCTGCTTAAGATGGGATTATTTTTAGCAATAGCAGCAGTGAAAACTATTTTTCCTTAATAATTCACATTTACTAATTTCAGAACAAAAGAGATCCTTGAGATATATAGTCTGGCTTTGCCATCTAATTCAAAAGAAAAGAATTTGGAGAATTCTGAAGTTATTGTCTATTGCCTGCAAGCCAGTACAACCTGCCAGTGTAGGTAGCTGACCTCACCAAGGGAGGAAACAATCGACTTAGTTTAGCCTATAATTTGTTAATGACTTCATCAAGATATACTTGACACTAATTTTTTTCACCTGCAAAATTAGTGTCAGACCTTATAGTTAATTCTCAATGGTGAGTCTAACTCAAGGTAGAAAAATTAGCCTGCAAATGCAGAAAAAAAAATGGAAAGAAAAGTTAAAACCACAAAGTGTCTCTTAGAAGTTCTTCTCTAAGTGCAAGAGGGTTGTCTCCTACCAGACCTTCTAGAAGGACCGTGGCTTCTCTGGAACTTCATAACCTTCTCCTTTGGTGCAGCTGCCCAGGAGTACGCCCAGGGCCTCACTGGCCGGGTGGATGCTAATGACCACAGGAGGCAGATGCAGCTGTGCGTGGCTGCGATTAATGTCATTTGCTACAGTTCCTTCTTTTCCCTCCCTCTGGGCATGTGGAAGAATCGCCCATCTAGGGGTGGGGGGGATGAGTTGGGAGTGGAAGTGGCACTTTGGCTGCAGGCCAGAGCTTTTAATTGCCAGCCTGAGACTCTCTACAGTCTCTTGCGCTTGGACACAGTGACCAAAATCTCTGAAGTAGTGGCTGCCCCATCAGGTTGGGTTCTCTGAGGGGCAGAGTTCCTTTGATAATAACCTGACATGGTCACCTAGCATGAGCAAAATATAAATCTTCCTTATTTTAAGCCACTGATATTTGGGGGTTGTTTTTCACGACATTGCATAGCTTAGCTTGTGCTGACCAATACCCTGGCTATCCTACTGTCTACTTTTCAGGGGCTCAATGGACAGTCTGTGCATTTATTAATAGTTCTTCAAAGACAGGTAGACACTTCCATTTTCCCTGATCCTAGACTTTTGTCCTTAAGTGGATGTCAGGCACCAAGGAGGCAGATGGAGATACACCACGGTGGTCTTCTCTGCCAGTAGCACCAAGACCTGTGAGAGTGCCTGAGGGAGTGAGACGGCTGCAGCTGCAAAGAGCAAACAAACAAGCCAAGGACACGACACCCGCCAGCAGCAACGGAGGGGAGGGGCACGATGGGGTCAGGGGACCACACTGCCGAAGCGACTGTGCCGTGTCCATGAGGTCTTCTGACTTTCTTGTTACTTCCTGCTTCTTTCCCGAAAAGGAGCTGAAAAAACAGTAACCCATTTCACATCAAGAGAAAGAATAGGTCTAGCAAAATAAAAGGAAGCAATTCATCCAGATTTGAGACAAGTAAGAAGTGTGCAGGGCCTTTCTGGTCATACTGAGGGGTGCCTGGGACTTAACCCCCAGGAGTGTGAGCAGCTGGCAGTTCAAGCGGCCCCTCCTCTCTGGCCTCTGCCATTTTTGAGAAAACCCAGAGGTAAGGTGTACATGTGGCTGAATTAGGGTCTCGTGTTGGAGGGGAGTGCTCACACCAAAAGTCTCAACCAGAGCAGCAGAGGTCACTTGAAGAAACGACCAGCTACGTACGCCAGCCCCATTCTCAGCCAGGCCATAGCTTCCGGCACATCCCGACCGCTGACGCCAGCACACGTGTCCCTCGGCGTTCACTGGGGAACTCAGCAGCCGAGCATGTTCATGGATTCAGTTTCAGAGTGGCTAGGATTTTCCTGTGTGTGGCCAGATGCCTATAGAGGAGGACCTCTCACAAGAGAGAGGCAGATGCTCCGTCTTTGATATGTATGGGTTTATGAGAAAGAAGCCCTACAGAAGGCAATTCCTAACTGCTTGGACTCTGGGAGGCAGTTTAGCTTTTTAAATATTGAGCTATCACATGTCCTTGCCATTGAGTCTGGTCCTCTTTATCCCTAGGCAGGCCCTGGGGCAGGGGCTGCACCAGGCTCCCCAAAGCGTTTGTCACTCTGCTAAGAGGCATAACAACTGAGGACCGATGGTCAGCATTGACTGTCACTGCCCTACCTCTTCTTGTGGTTTCCAGGACACACTTCCTGCCTCCCTCCTATAATAGGTACCAGTGGAGCTTCCCTTATAAATGGCCAATAACTGAAAACAAGCATAGCATTTGGGGTCAGACAGGAACAGGTCTCCATTCTCCACTCAAGACCTCTAGGGTGAGATCCGTTTTCCCTCTCCTATGTTCCCCAGGTGCGAGGCAGAGAGAGTCACTGGAGCAGGCATGCTAGTCACTGTGGGTGCCAGTGATGGCTGTGGGTTAGGTAGGGAGCTAGAAGGAGGAGAACAGCTAGGAGATTGGGAAGAGCCATCCGCAAACATCGAGGTTGTATAGTAGGAGCAGAGGAGAGCTATGCTGTCACCCAGGCCTGCCTGCTCTGCCTCCCACAGTCCTGCCTGTGTTAATCCATCCCAAGACAATGCCCAGTCCGTGCCATAGTGGGGCAGGGGCAGCATGAAGGGCACGCTGAGTCCCAGACTGCTGAGTCCCTTCAAAAGCGTGGTGAGTGATAATCAGGAGTGAAGTCCAGAGTTACCAGTTACAAGCTGTGTGGTCTCTGCTAAGTACCTAAACCCCTCCGTCTGAGTTCACTTTGCGTTGCTATAAAGGAATGTCTGAGGCTGAGTAATTTATAAAGAAAAGAGTTTTATTTGGCTCTTGGTCCTGCAGGCTGTACAAGAGGCGTGGCACCAGCATCTGCTTCTGGTGAGGGCCTCAGGGGCTTCCACTCGCGGCGGGAGGGGAAGGGAGCTGGCATCACGTGGCAAGAGGAAGGGAGAGAGAGAGAGAGAGCAATAGAGACAGAGAGAGACGAGGAGGAGGGAGGTGTCAGGCTCTTTTTAACGGTCAGTTCCCACAGGAACACACAGAGAGCCAGCTCACTCACTACTGCAGGGAGGGCACCAGGCTTTCATGAGGGCCCCACCCCTATGACCCAAACGCCTCCCACCAGCCCCACCTCCAGCACTGGGGACCAAATTTCAACATGAGGTTTGGAGGGGACAAATATCCAAACTATGTCATCTTCTGAGCTCAGTTTCCCTGAGCTCTGTACGTAACAATAGCACTCATCTCTACAGAGCTGCCCTGAAGGTCAGATGGAATAATGCACCTAGAATTCCCAGTGCGGTGCTTTGCATATGGTAGGCCTTCCACCATGATAGTATGGTTATTGTTTTTATTTTGAAAAAGAGAAATGAGAAAAGATGTATGTGTTAGTCTGTTCAGGCTGCTATAACAGAATACCACAGACTGGGGGGCTTATAAAGAACAGAAACGTATTTCTCACAGCTCTGGAGGCTGGAAGTGCAACATCACCATGCTGCACATGTCTGGTGAGGGGCCGTGTCCTGGGTCATAGGTGGCACCGTCTCGCTGTGCCCTCACTTGGTGGAAGGGTCAAGGCAGCTCCCTGGGGTCTCTTTTACAAGGACACTAACCCATTCATGAGGGCACCTCCCATATGACTTAATCACCTCCCAAAGGCCCCACCCCCTAATACCATCACATTAAGTTTCAACAATGAGTTTTTTGGGACCATGACAGTAGGAGTGGTACATGATGCATGGGTAGAGTTTACTCACCACAGAACCCTAAAAAGGTCTATGGACCACATCTGCCCTCTAATCGCAGAAATCGCTGGTCTGTGGAGGGCATCATTGCCTTAAGGTCCGTGATCCAGCTCCACCTGAGTAGTGACTGCTGTGAAGAGAAAATTGGGCCAAGAGGCTTCATTTCTCAGCTTTCCAAACAGTCCTCAGAGGGGGCAGTTGACCTCCCCAGGGGCAAGGAGGGGGTGGCAACCCAAGACAACTCATATTCTGTATCTGCCAGCTGCCAGGTCTGGGTACACTTTTTTCCTTTTTCAAATATGAGCAAACATTCAGAAGAAGTTTCCAGGAATAGCTCTGCAGCTCGAGGAAAACATGTTATCTGCAGGACTCAGAGAAAAAGCAGAGCTCTAAAGTCACTGTCTACAGGGAAGAGAAGAATGCTTCGCAGAACATCTGTTTGGTGTCCTTGAAACAGAGGCAAGAAGGCTTGAATCCTGTGAAACTGGAGAAAAATCCCACAGAGAAAACACATGGGTCCTGGGGAGGGTGGAGCCAAACACAGGTCCCAGTGACGGAGCTGAGGACTTCCCCGCTGCCCTCACCTTGGCCTTGGTGGGGAGACGCCCATGGGAACCACATGCAGGGCAGGGCTGGGCTCCCACAAGGGCAGGCCAGTCAGTGAGTGATGAGACACCGCCCGAGAGACAGGAAATAAACCCTAGCACTGCACCGGACCCGCCACCTCACCTCAGCCCTAAATCCATGCCCGCCTCCCCCACACTCTGGGAAGCTCCCCAGGAAAACCGAGTGCCTAGGGACGTGGGCTCCTCCACTCTTTGGCCTTTGCAGGGTACGCAGGCACAGCAGCAGCAACCCAAAGCAGAGCACCACACACCTGCCTGCGTCTGGAATCAGCGCAGCTGTTCCTCCAGGAAATGACTGACTCAAGTAAAAGGAGAAATCATTTGAAAATCTGGATTTGGATTCTCAATAACGTATAAGACGTGATTTTGGAAAGAGAACAATGTGTGACAAGAAATCAATGGATTTAAATGAAAAGCGTACTTACTAAAGATAAAAATGGCACAGAAGCAACAGCGAGCAGACTAGGTGCTGCAGAAACCTGCTAGAGCAAATCAGCGAGTGGTAACTGCCGCGGGCCAATGAAAGCTAGCGTGAAAGCCCCCGCAGGAAGCTGAGGAGCGTGAACGCGGAGAGAAGCCAGCGTCAGGTCCGGGACGCCCGGGCAATCCGTACGGACCCCAGAGGGGCACACCCGGCACTGCAGAATTGTGGACATGGGTCGCATGCAACGTTCGAAACCTTCTCAAAGGGAACAAAACCAGAAATAAATGGCTAAACGGTAAGCGCGCACACCTGGGAAGTTCAAAAGTACTTTTAAAAGCAACTCCGATGTCACGGAGAAAACCAGCACTGCAATTACAGACTATTTAGAGAATAATAATAAAAACTTAAGGCTATGCGGCTGAAACCTAAGGAACAGGTAATTATCTTACTGAAACTGTTCCAGAATCTGTTGTAGAAAGGAACAAAATATCCAAATCCCCTTAACAGAGATGGCATAAACCTGATGAAAACATAATACAGATCGCATTGAAAACATAAGCTGTGGCACAGTGTCCAGCAGGAACGTACTCAGTGTTGTATACATGGCAGTTCTTTCCATGGATGTGCAAACTTAGTCTCACTCTAGTCAAGAGCCCAACATGATTTCTTTTCAGAACTTAGCCAAAAGATTCTAAAGTTTATCTGGAAGTGAAACCCGCAAGGAAAGCCAACAAAATGCTGAGAAAGATGGTAATTGTCTGGTAATTGCTGTGGCTATTAAAGCCTATCACGATGTTTTAGTGATCAGAAGAGCCTTGAACTAGCCTCAGGGGAGACCAGTCAATGGGAAGGACGGAGCAGAAACAGGTCCAGAAACAGATGTCTGTGTGCAGGAAGATTTCTAAAATAAATCAGCGTAGCAAGGGTTTATCACTTAGGACAATAAACTGGCATAGCGTGTTTCGTATTTGGCAAAACACTAGCAACAAAAATCACAACAGTAATAAATTTAGATCTTTATCAGATGAGTTAAATGTAATGTAAAATACTAAAGGCATAAAATACTAGAAAGAAATGCAGGAGACTAATTTTTTCATCTTGGGATGGGGGAGGCTTCTTGAACCAAGATTTTAGAGTCAGAAAACGTAAAGGAAAATTTAGATAGAATTGAATATCTAAAAATAATGAAAAAAACTCTTTGGAATGGAAACTATTATAATAGAGATTAAAAATGTGAACTAAATAAAATCTTAAGCCCTCCAACTGACTGAATGGACCCGCTCTTGGCCAAGGGGACCTTGAAATACCCTAAAGCTGAGTCACTGGCCATGAGAAGGGAAGTCAGACACACCTTGTCATGCTCTCTCCCTTCTCAGAGATGTCCTTTGTAGCCCATTAACAGGCCTAAGGCCATGGAAGACAAAACTAAAACCACACCTGCAGGTATGTGTACGGTAGCAGTGGCTTGTCTCTAATGAACAGACTTCCTTATCTTAAAAAGGTCCAGGCCTTTAGACAAAGCTTCATTTCTTTAACCAATTACCAAAGAAACTTTAAGCCCACCTACAACCTGTAATGACCCACTTCGAGATGTCCCACCTTCTAGGGCCAAACCAATGTACACCTTCCATGTATTGATTTATGACTTTACGTGTAATTCCTGTCTCCTTGAAATGGATAAAACCAAACTATAACCCAATCAGGGTGAGACCATCTGCTCAAGGCTTCTTGGGTTCCATGGTCGCACATACTTGGCTCAGAATAAACCTTTTTAAATTTTTTTTCAGAGTTTGAACTCTTTTCCATTGACAAAAATGAAGCTGAATTGGGAAAGTTAGACAGAAGATGAATATCATTAACATGTAAAGAGCTCCTCCCAACCAGTATGCAAAATGCCAACCATCCAATTGTGGCGGTTGCCATGGTCCATGCCCACATCCCAGCTCCAGGGCGGAAATGCTCCTTCCCCAGACTGGAGTAGCTCCAGCTGTTGAGGGCTCACAGTTCCAGGAACTGCCCCCTGTGGAGGAAAGCTGCTTCTGCAAGGGTTGAGGCCCCTCCATGTGGTGCCAGGAATTCTGCAGGGCATCCCAGCTCCAGCGCTCCCCTGCTGTGGGCTGAGGGCCTGCTGCAGCTGTGCCTCCACCTCGGGCCTCCCTGCCCCAGGTGTTGCTCTGAGAGCCCACTAAACCTCCTGCATGCACACCTCTGCTTCATGATCTCTTTCCTGGACAACCTGACCATACACACCAACTAGATAAAAGTAGATGAGGAACAACAGCGCAGATCACCAAAGGAAAAAAAAAGAAAAAAACTCAAACAAGATGGCCAATAGCATTGAACATGTGAAGCACTCCCCATGCAAAGTGAAAGGACACCGGGAGTCAGAGCTGTTTGGGAAGGTAATGAACACAGCATTTCTGAATGAAAATTCAGCGGCATGTGTGAAAATTTACAAAGTACCTATCTTTTGCTTGGCAATCTCTCTCCTGTGAATTTATCCTAAGGAGATAACTGTACAATGTATAAACAAGTGCATTATTCAGGGTTCTCCAGAGAAACAGAACCAGGAGAGGTGTGTGTGTGTGTGTATAAAGGGATTTATTATAAGGAATCAGCTCACATGATTATGGAGGCTGAGAAGTCCCAAGATGTACAGTCGGCAAGCTGGAGACACAGGAGAGCCGATGGTGTAGCTCCAGTACAAGTCTGAAGGCAGGAAGAGACCTATGTCCCAGCTCAAATGGTCCAGCAAGAGGAGTTCCCACTGACTCGCCTTTCTGTTCTATTCAGGACTTCAGTTGACTGGGTGAGCCCACCCACATTGGGGAGGGCAATCTGCTTTACTCGGTCTACCAATGCAGAGGTTAATCTCACGGAGAAACTCCTTTACAGACACACCCAGAATACTGTTTGACCAAATGTCTGGGCACCTTGTGGCCCAGTAAAGTTGTCACATAAAATTCACCATCCCAACAGGTATGCACAAAAATGTTAAGTGGCAGATTGCAGTTCACATTCATTCATAGCACCCTGGCTACCTAAGTATTTAGGTTCTTACATATGACATATCTGATTACTTTAAGTACTAAGTTAGACAGTTGATATCTCTGACATTTCACATTGATACTTCCTGTTTTATTTTTATTGTGAAGGTGCATCCTCATTCTTCCAAATGCGTGATTTGGCTTCTGATTATCTTTCAAAGTTTTTTTTAGAGCAATTTTTGTGAAACCATGGATAAGTAAAAAAATTCGTGTTATTTTCGAATATGAGTTCCATCGTAGAATGAATGCAGCACAGACAGCTCGAAATATCAATGAAGTGTTTGGGAAGGATGTGGCAGATGAATGTACAGTACGTTGATGGTTTGAGAAGTTCTGTGATGGTGATTTTAATCTTGAAAATGAGCCACGTGGGCGACCTGAGACCAAGGTGGATAATGGTGAACTGAAAGCTGTAGTGGAAGTAAGTCCATCTCAACCTATGTGTACATTAGCAGCAAGGTTTGGTGTTACTATTCCAACAATATTGGACCATTTAGAACAAATTGGCAAGGTAAACAAGCTGGAAAGATGGGTTCTGCATGAATTAAATGAGCATCAGAAGAGAAATCATCTTGAAGCTTGCCTTTCTTTGCTGTCACAACATAAAGGTGAACCATTTCTATACCGTATTGTTATGTGTGATGAAAAATGGAAGATTTTTGACAATCGCAAGCATTTGACACAATGGTCGGATAAAGATGAAGTGCCAAAACACAGTCCAAAACTGAATATTCATCAAAATTCTGTTTGGTGGTCCAGTGCCACTACAGCTTCATGAAACCTGGTCAATCGATTACAGCGGATGTCTACTGCAGCCAATTTGACAAACTGATGAAGATGCTTGTGATTAAGCACCTTAGATTGGTCAATAGAGACAGGCCAATCCTCTTGCAACACAATACTTGACCACATGTTTCACAAATAATGCTGCTCAAACTACAGAAGCTGGACTTGGCAACTCTCTGTCATCCACTGTATTCACCAGACTTTGCACCAACTGACTACCACTTCTTCTAGGCTTTGGACCACTTCTTGCAAGGAAAAATATTCAATTCTCACCAAGCTGTGGAAAACACCTTTCACGATTTCATCGCCACTCACTCTCCAGGTTTCTCTGCTGCTGGCATAAACCAGCTACTGTTAAGATGGCAAAACTGTGTTGATAGTTTAGGCTCATACTTTGATTAATTGTACTGCTTCTTGTTTGAGGTATAATAAATTAAACTTTTGATTGGAAATCAGGCATTTCATATTTAATGATCTAATACATCTATAGCCATGCAAAGGGGTATCCTAAGGCTGTAGCAAAGCAAGCTCAGCCCAGGTGATATGATTTCCCACATTCCTGGCAGCGCTAGAACCTGGCATCCCACCTCAGCAATACCCCAGAATATGTCAAGACTTGGCCATGAGGGCTGTCCTGCACAGGGAGGGCGAACCTCCTATTCCTGGTCCTTTATGTACAACCAAACCCTGGCCAGAACTTAAAGTCAAGCCACAAAAATAAACTATTTCAAATCCTTTGCTGCTTCTTAGTTCTCTCAACCTACCGTCTCTTAGTTTACACCTCAAGTTCCTAAAGAGTCTCCCATCTGCACCAAGGTTTTACATTAATATTTTCCTCTTAGCCTCTTAATTTGGTGTGCTCTCAGACTCATTTAGGGCTTCGTGGAGTTCAGATTGCCCCTGGGCGTTAGACTCTGTTTTGTGGTACTTCCAGGTTCTTTGTAAAAACCTCTTAACTCCAACCCAAGTCACAGGGACACCCAAAACGCAGAGCAGGGGTTCAAAGTAAAGTCCTCGTCAGGCAGTTGAGATGCCATCAGCCATCAGAACCTTCAGCAGGCGCTGAACAAATGTAAACACACCGTGTTCTGTGATTAGAACTGCGCTATGGTGTGACTGCTTCTCTCACAGGGACTGGTGGACTTCTGTCATTTTCAGTAGTTGTCCGTATTTTCATAGTGGTCCCATTTCCTCTTAGGAACCAGATTGCCACACCCCATCAGTGAGCTTTCTGTTCAACAGGCCCTCATTCTTTTTTCTTTACTCTCCTGCTCTTTTTAACTTATTTTTTTAAAAGTTACACAAAAGCAATACATGCTCAAAGTAAAACATTCAAACAGTATAGAATAGTATAGCCCCAAAAGAAAAAGCCCCCTGCCCTCAGCTCCTGTACTCCTCAGAGGTGGCTGCCACAGACATTGGCTTTTTTCTAGAACTTTCCCTGCATAGACAGCCATAGGAACATTGATTGAGAGACTGATTAATAAAAAGATGGCTGGATAATAATATATGTAATGCTCGGATACTTGCCTTTTCATCTTTAATTTATGCTAAACAAAACTCTACAGCAATTCTCAAGCAGGTCTATTGCCCTTTTCAATATTTGTATTTTGTTAATTATAAATACAAATTAATTAATTAAAAAAAATTACATTTGTTCTACTGTGAAAATATACCATTATTTATTTAACCGGTATTTCACAAATTGACGTGTAGATTACTTCAGAGGTTTTTATATTAAATATTCCAATGAATATCCTTTCACATGTGTCTTTGAAGAATTCAGTGTAGTAATAGGAAATTTTTATAGGTCTTTATAAAATTAAAATTTTTGCTGTTATAAAAATTTAATAATTGTCAAATCAAGAGGAAATTTTTAAAATTTTTGCTCTTTTAAAGTTTATTCTCGTTATCAAATGGCATTCTTTTTTGTCTTGGTCTTCTACAAACCTGCCTCTTAGCTGTGAAAAATTAATCTCTTAAAAAAATCTATGTTAATCCATGGGATCCATAAATTCTTTTTACAGGTCATTTAAACAATTATGTTTCACGGGCAAAGCGAGGGGCTGGCGGCGTAACCACACCTCCCCTGCCTCTTGGAGCCGCGCATGGTGGAGACCCCCAGCCTGACTCGCTGACCTTTGCTGATTTTACTCAAAGCTATTATTTCAGTCGACTCAGTCTTGGCTGACATCTGGATATGTTTTATAACAGACTGTTTTCATAATCCCACCAAAAAGTTCTCAGGATTAATACTTGTTTATTTTCATCTTCCATTGGACCTTAAGTAAGCTGGCAGCCAATTCTAGCAGCACTCCTTACTGGAAGCCATTTTACAAAAGTGGAGGGATGGCAAATCCATCAAACCTTGGGGTTTCCTGTTGCTTTGGAGTTTCTTGCCAACCGAATATTATTCCAGAATGGCTATAAAGTCAACAAATAGCAGAATACTTGGGACTATTTGCAGGCTGGCTGGGGTGGAAGCAGCCAGAGTGTGGATAGGGTACACAGTTACCTTGCCCGGGTGAGAAGAGGGCAGCAGGAGGAGGCGGGAGCATATTCGCATAGGTGTGCACGTACAACACCGCACACAGGTGCCAAGACATTTTAGTGGGATGTTATGCATTTTCTTCTTTCTGTTGTAGGTATTTTTTCCTCCACATCTAAAGACTTTCCCTTTACTTCTTGAGTTTTTGAGATTACACTTTTAAAGATGTTCAAGACACCCAGATTTCAAATTCAAGGTGTTAATCCAAGGTTTTGTTTTTGACGGCCTAGGATCCTTGAAGGGATTACCCAGAGGAAAGAGACAAGTGACAACCTTTGAATGAAAGGGGTATTTTTTTTTTTTTTTTGAGGGGGAGTATTTGCCCTTTAAAATTTGCTCTTTGAGGGTTTCTTCTCATCATCAAGGGGCACTCTTTTTTTGCTCTATAAATGTGCCACTAAGCTGTGATTTAATTGACCATTTAAAAAAATCTATGTTGATCTGCTGTAATCCATAAATTCTTTCTTTATAGATTATGGTGGGCACAGCTCAAGGCTGGTGGCACAACGGCACCCCTTCCCAGCAAACTGGAAAGCCTTTCATTTTTGCAAAAACATCTGAGGCTTTCAACAACGTTGTTGAGAGCCTTCCTTAACTCTTTGATGAGTGGTCTGAGCAATCTAGGGTGGAATGTGTGATGTGAGCAGACAGGGCCCTGGCATTTCTTGTAAACTCATGAAATCTGCATCTTTGCCAAATACGCAATTTTGGTTTTGCACTTGATTTGCAGTGTGTTCACATTATGTCGGAAGAGCGGGTGGTCATGCCCTGCCCCAGGCAGAGCGCTGCAGGGTGTGACTGTAGGGAAGGCGGGAACTGGGCCCAAAGTATGAAATCCCGCTTTGTGCTTTCCACCTCGTACCACAATGACAAACCCGTGAGGGAGTTAAAAATCTTTTCTTATTGATTTTCGAATGGCAATGGTCTTTTTTAACTTCATTACAACATGTTTCTTTCTGTGTCGGTGCCTGTTGTCACCAGTTTACTTACCCGGCTCTAAGGGGCAGATGTAAGCGGCTTTCTTACACTGCACCATGAGCTCTTTCCTTTCAGTGAATGAAAGAGTTTGACAGAGACACACCTTTGCATGCAAACCTTGAGAATGTGGACAGCGGCCTTTGAAAGCATGAATATGCAGCATGAGAACCTTCGTCTGTACAGGTGCATGGCAGAGTGTGTGGGAGCGTGACGCCGGCGTGGATGTGCCCACGGATGGGAGGAAGCACAAGGAATGGAAGGCAAGGGCTTGTTCCGCTGGGAATTTAGAAAATGTGCCCTCGAGATAAAGAATTTCTTTTCCTTTCTTCCTCAGACTGCTGGCAAATGTGAAAAAGAGAAAAATACAAACCACAAACTTTGAGCACTCGAGTTCCTGAGTTGAGGGTAGGGATCATATTTGTCCAAAACTTATATGGTCACCAGGTTTCTACATTTCATGTCAAGTGGCACAATATTAACTCTAAGTAGGCTATAAAACTTAAGGAAGTGTATTGTAATTTCTAGATCAATCACTAAAAATGTAATGCAATGAAGTATTGCTAGAAAGGCAATGGAGGAATTAAAATGGAATTCCATACACTTCAAACAAAAATGAAGAAAGTTGAGTATAATTCATTTAAACTCTTTGGGGGCAGATAGCACAGCTGATGTGAGTGCTGAAAGAAAAGTAATGTACCTAAATATCTTACCTAAGTAAGTTAATTGTAAGCAACAGATACTTACACTTTCAAGGAAATACAGCCATGAGCTCTGTAACCTAGAGGGTCAAAGGATGAGATGCAAGGGGGATGAATGCCTGGAGGAGAACAGTTATAACATTTCAGGACTACTGAGTTTGTTAGAATTGGCATCGAAAATGGAACTGTAACACGGAGGAGAGTTTAGAAATGACACAGGATGCAAAGGATAAAGAGTAATTCAGATGTTATGATAAGCACAAATGACAGACACCTACTTCAACGTACAAATTAATTGGTACTCTTGAAACAGAGAAAAGAACACTTTGGAACAAAAAGTTATATTTGGGAAGGATCTTTAAAAGAGTTTTAAAAAACTTTCTTGGAATGACAAAAGACCTAAATTCTTAGATCAAGAGTGCTTATCATATCTTAGGAAAAATACTTAGCAATCATTCACCAAGACATTCGGTGGAAGCGACTATACTTCAAAAACGAACGTAAATCCTACAAGCACCAGGAAGAAGAAAATTACTTACAAGGGAAAAAAGAATCATACTTGCCTCAAACTATCTCCGCAATATTTAGGGAGGAAAGACTAAAGAGAGTGAGAGAAAGATTGTGACTCAAGAACTCTATACATTCAGGCTGCTAGTCACTGAAAAAGCAATAAACAAACCAAAGAAAAAGATTAATTCTTTGTCCATGACCTCCATGACCTTTACTGTTATAATAATGTGGAAATCTTTAAAAAATGTAGATATGCTTTATGGCCCATAAAATGAGACACCATGTTTAGCGATCTTTGGACAAAGATGCTTATCACAGCACCGTCCATAGGAGCTAAGTGCTGGAAACAGGCCGAACACCCGTCAATTAGGGAGCTGTTAGAGTAAGCTCGGCTTATCTGTAAACTGTTATGCAGCAGATAAAAAGAAAAGGAGAGAGGAGGAAGGGGTGAGGCAGAGAGGGAGAGAGAGAGAGAGAGACAGACAGAGATCAAATCAGAGGTATCTCCATCTGATATTGTTGAGTGGGAAAAGCAAAATGAGGAAAGCACATATAATAAGGATGCCAGAAAAATCAAACCATCATTGATGAATCATATCCATCTGTTTACCTGCCATTCATGTGTAAGAATGAAGTATTGTATCTATGTGTGCACACATAGCCAAAGATGGCGTACGTTTGTGTGTGACTGCAGGAGCAGGGGCAATATGGAAACCAGTGTAGTTGGCTGTTACCATGGAGTGCTCCAGTGTGGGGAGCTGGGGTTGGAGGGTGGTGTGGGTGCAAGGAGGAAGGACCCAACAAAAGGGAGAGAAGAGTAAAAATGACAAAGACTGCTAAGAATAATATATATCCATGTCTACAAAAAGGGATGAATATGACATTAAATATATTTTTCATTAAAATATTAATATATAGAGTGATTCGTCTATTAACTTTAAGCATGTTAATATTTTGCCAAGTTGTCTCAATTTTTAAAGACAATAATGTTAGATACTGAGCTCCAAGGCTTCCCCCCATTTGTTCCTGCTGCCCAGCTGCAGCACATCCCCTGAAGGTGGTATAATTCATTAAATGTATTACTCTTTAGTTTTACTACCTGTGCATTTATCCGTATACAAATGGAATCATATTTCACATATATTTTGCTACTCTTAAATTTGGTCTTATGTCTTTGATATTTATCCACTTAGATGTGTACAGATCTAACTTGCATATTTTAACTGTTGCATGATGTTCCATCATGCAAATAAACTATAGCATATATGCACATTCCCCTCCTGAGTAACAGCTAAGTTGTGTACATCTTTTTATAAACAATGGTACAACTCAGTGTTTTTGAACATGTTACTGTATGTGTGTGTGTAAATGTACACATGTGTGTGAGAGAATTTCTCTAGAACACAGACACATGCATGTATGCATATGCCCGCACACATATATGCATGTACATACATGCACACATATGTATATGCCTCTGCAAATGCACATATATATGCACACACATTCATATATACATGTATACGTATGCGTGTGACATATACACCTCATGTAACATGCACAAATTGAAGATGTACATCTCTTATGACACAGCACTTGCCCTCGTAGGCATGCATGATACACCCACACACATACAACATACATACCTAGGAGGGCAAGTGCCATGTCATAAGAGATGTGCACCTTCAACTTTGTCGGCTGTTGCTACATGGCTCTATTGACTGTACCACTTGCCGCCCCCCGGCAGTGCATAAGAGCTCCACATTCTGCACAACACTGGTATTTGCAGACTTAAATTTTTTTAAACCAATCCAATGGGTAATAAAACTGTTGTAAACATCTGCTGTACATGTTAAGTATTTCTTTAATCTCTAAAAGTAGTATTGACTTGAAGACAATGTAAACTCCCAATTTTGCTTGAAATATTCTGTAGGTCAGACGTGATCAAATATTGGCAATGTCACATAATTCACCTCATTGCCAGGTGGCACTCCCACAGTATGGCTGCAGCCATTTTGTTTTTCACAACTTTGCTGATTCTGAACTCCAGGTTTTATGTATGGGTTTGCTTATTACTTTCTAATACTGTGTATTAATTTGATCATTGCCTTTATCTCCTTACTTTCTTAAGTATTTGAACAAATTCTTTGTGCACTGTGGATATTTATTCTTTGTCATGTGTATTGTTAGTATATATTCCCCCAAATGTTTACATTGCCCTTTGATTTTGATTGTGATAATTTTGCAGAACTCTTCCTATATTACATAGTCAAATTTGTCCATCTCTTCCTTTATCATTAATTAATTCTGTGAATATATGGAAAAGCTTTATTTATCTGAATATTACAAAATACCTTCTCTTCCGGTACTTTTGTAATTTCATTTACTATATTTAAATATTTGCTACAGCTGCCAAAATTTGGTATGAGGATGTAGGTAGGAGACTATGCTTCCTTCTCCTTCCTCTGCTCCTCCAATCACACTGTTTTTTGAGACTCCGCTTATTTGTGGCACTGAAATGTCACGTTCATAACATCTACCACTTCCATTTATTCTTGGTTGCATCTCTTGATTCTGTCTTGTTCTATTTCTTTGTTTATCTCTGAGTCTGAACCACTGGATTTTAATCATTCTAGCCTTGCCATCTGGCTGGTACTACTTACTCTCCTATGTATTTTTGTGGTTATTCTTCTAAAAATTTACCAAGTTTCTAATTGTATTAAATTAATTATTACTATAGGACACATACTGAGAGCTCCTCTCCTAGGCAGAAACATGTCTCTCCACTTACTTCAGTCTTCTTGTTTGTCTCTCTCTCGAGAGTGGGTGAGGCCTCACTAAGCAAAGTAAAACAAGACCTAGAAACTGTAAGGGAAAAGGCTAATGAGCATGACGGCATAAAAATAAAACTAAAATTCACCAAGGAGAAATATGGTAGAAGTTAAAGTAAAGAACAATAATAAGCTGGAAAAAATATTTGCCAAACACATCAGAAAAAGAACATGTCACTAATGGAAAGTCAGGGACTACGAATCTGGTACCAAAGTACCAGACTCAGTAAAAAAAATTGACAAAGAACACACACGCAAACCATAGACAAAAAAAAAAGACTAAAAAGATAAAACGGCAGCCTACTGTTTGTTGTTTACGACCAGCCTGGCAAGGAGTAGGCTGTCTCACATTAGCCAGTTTGGCCACATAAGGGGAAAGGGCCCCTCCTGCTGTGGTGGAGCGCACATTCGTGCAACACCGTCAGAGAGCAATTTAGCAGTTTCCTACGAATGATAAAAGGACAGATCCTTGGATCTCACAATGGTGCCTCTAAGGATTTATCCCATGGGCACCCCCAGGCGTGTGCAGAAAGGCGCACATGCAGGCCTGTGGTATTATCTGTAAAGACAATAGACAGTACACACCTAAATGCCAATCTATTGGAATTTGGAAAAATGCGTTGTCATTCTTCCATAAAATAAAATACTGTGCAGTTTTGAAAAAGAATAAGTAGGTCTGAATGTGCTGAAATGTATTGTTACAGCAAAGAAATCAAAGTTCAGAAGAGTAGGTGCTGGGTGTTCTCACCTGGTGTGAGTACAACAAACACGAACACGTGGGCTTGCCTGTGCAGAGACGTTTCTGGAGGCGCACGAAACTATTCTAGGAGTCGGGGCAGGGGTTGGGGGGTCTGGTTTGTGAGGGACATTTGCTGTTTATCTTTTCACCTTTATGTAGTATTTGGATTTTTTTTTAGCACATGCTTGCCTTAGTTTTCAATAAGTAAATGAGGATTAGATAATAACCAGAAAACCAATCTAATGTAGGAATCATCGATGTTTGGTAAACAAATATTAAATAATATAGAACATCTCTCTAGGAAATCAAATGTGATTCGCAAATTTGGACCCATATGAGTTCCAAAGTTTTGCAAATTTGAATTCAATCCCATTATGCTTTTAACTTTTGAGAGCAGGTGGTTTATAACGCAGATGTGAGGGAAGCTGCATGCCAGAAATCACTTTCGGCCGTCAAGAGAGAGCTTGGGCTGGTTAACCTGGCGAGTGGGCCCTCGACAGCGGAGGGCCACGTGCTGGGGGAGGGGAGCCAGAGAAAGGGCTCTCCCTGTCGCGTGGGGGACACTTGCTCAGCATTCATTTTCTTTTCCTTCACCCTCTCGGGATGTGCATTTTAGATGATTCTCTGTTCCTTTTCTGCACCGGAGAATGACTTGTTTCTGCCCTCTCTAGTACAATAATTTTAATTATTTCCTCAGCCCTTGGTCTGACCAAGGTTACAGTCAATTTCTGCCTACTAGATCTTTCCGAAGTCCCGGCTGTGAGGCTATCTTTGGGAGGCCTACAGAAATAGGTTGCAATCTATTAACCGAATGATTGCGCATATGTCCTCTGTGAGTTCCAAGAGTGCTGAGAGTGTTTTAGAGTAGTCTGGAGATAATACCCTGGACTCGTCCATGCTCATTTTTGAAACAAAGCAGATGCAGGATAATTAGCTGTGGGTTCCATATTTTTGGAAGACAAGTAATTTTTTTTCTGACAGAGTGCACAGAGCAGGACTGCATTCCACCTCAGCGGGGCGAGGGCTGCAACAGGAACATGCACAGAGGTCCGTGGGAATGGAGGGGAGGGAATCTGGGAGGGTGCAAATGAGGAGGATAGATTCTCCAGGCGGAAAATGGTCCTGGAACAGAATCAGAGCAGGCAGAGAGGTATGAGAGAGTGGAGACAGCCCCTAATTTAACAGGCCCACGTAGGTTAAAAACACACGGGTCAGAGGTTCCCTGGTGACCTCCACACTGTCAGAGGATCTTGATGATATGAGAGCAGCGGGCATATTTTCCACTCCTTTCCTTCTGCTAAGTCACCACCTTTGGGGTCACAGAGACCTGGCTCTAAGGCACACCTCCAATGCTCACCAGGTGTGTGTCAGTATGTAAACCACTTACCTTCTATTCCTCATAGAATAGGAATTTCCTCATCAGTGAAATGGAAGTATTCAGCAACAGCTTCACAAAATCTTGTTCAGGGCATGTAGTAGTTGCTCAATAAATACAAGCTCTCTTCATCCTTTGTGGATTCCTTTTGTGTAAGTACTACTTGTTCATCCATGTAGTATGCAAAGTCTTCCATGTTTTGAACCTCTCACATTACCACGCAAGCGTGACCTTCTAACGTCTCTGAATGCTGGGCTTTGACTCTAATGACAGAAACAACTATTATCCTGGCCAGTTACTCCTTATTCACAGTTCTAAATCCTTCTATCACATGCACCCTGTGAGGCAGCTAGGACCACCATGGTCCCCAAGACACAGATGTAGAAATGGAAGACAAGGGCCCAGTGACTTGCAAGGCCACCATGTAGTGTCCCAAAGACACAGATGTAGAAATGGAGGACAAGGGCCCAGTGACTTGCAAGGCCACCATGTAGGTGGTGGGTAGAGCCAAGCCTCATTCCATGTCCTCTGACTCTCTTGCCTGAGGTGGCAAAAGTGTCTCATCAGGCAGGTTACTAAATATCAAAATCACAGGGTTCCCCCTTTTTCAAATGTTCTTCCTTTCCTGACTGTGGAACCCTATTCATTTTCAGGGTCCACCTTAAGAATTTCATGTTCCAGGGATTCTTGCAACACCAGTGTGAGGAGTGTGTGTGTGTGAGTGTGACCCTGTGTGTGACGCTGTGTGTGAGACCCTGTGTGTGTGAGAGACCTTGTGTGTGACCTGAATGTTCTGCCATTTTTGTAGGACATCCTTCAGAGGCTCTGACAAAGCCTATATAACAATTTCTTCTTTGCAGGGGAAGAAAATGTGGCTGTGAACATGCTTTCTGTTCTCGAGCAAGGAAAAGTGAAGAGCCGCGTGCCTCTTTGTAGGAGACGTACTTTGTAGACAGCAGCGAGGAAAGGAAAGGGCTGTGTGATGTTTCCAGGTGCCCCTGGGGGAGTCCCTCTTTGCCTAGAAATTATTTATGCTTCCCATTATAATGCTTCCAGAAGAACAGAAAGAAAAATCTATTTCCTGGATGAGATAAGAAAGTTTTTGATTGAGTGTCTATTGAACCAGGCCCAAAAGATATGAGAATTGTGCTTGGACGTCACCGTGGACCCATCATTTCAGTCCTAGTAAAGCAGCACAAAGGGTCACAGCTCCCCTGCCCCTCGTTTGAAATGCTGCTGGCCTGTCTGCTGGAGCTGGCCTTTGGTGGCAGGTGCTGCATCCACATTTGTGGATGAGGAAGTGAGCTGCGGTTCTGGGTCCCTGGTCACTTGGGACAGGGACTGCTGAGGATGAGGTTCAGGTGTTCTTCTCACCAATTTTGCAGGAATTCAAGGGACATTAAAGCCCCTTGGTCCTGACATTTCCATCTCTCTGTGATGGAAAGAATCAAAGTGAAGTCTGGCCCATAGGGGAGCTTTCCCACCTGCGAAGTTCCTGAACAACTGTAGGTAAGCCTCCTCCAGCCAGAAGACCTGGACATCAGCTGATCTCCTGGCAAAGTGCTGTGACTCCTGGTGCCACCTGGAAACAGAATGGTGACACCGTGATACAAGACTCAGACCTGCCCTTAAAGAGCCTTCCTTCCTTCTAGGGGCCAGGTGGGGGGCTTGCTGGGGGAGGTCTCCGTTACAGGATGGGTGGAGGTGGGCTAGGCCCGGCTCCTGAGGGAAGATACACCATGGAAGGCTTAACTTTCCCCAGAACTTGTGGGACTAATATTGCCTGTGCTGAGTTTTAAGGAAGTGCCTATCCGAGTCTATAATGGGTTTAAGTCACAACATGGGGCCAGGGCGTGGTTCTGGGCATCCTCCTGGCAGACACAGGACACACGTGACAGACAGTGGAGGCAGGCTCCAAGAGGGGTGGAGGCCCCCGCTGCGCCCCTGGGTGGGCTGCCAGCCAGCAGGGTCTGGAGCCGGGTCCACGAGAGCCTGGCCTGTACCGGGTTCTTCTCTCCAGGCCGCCACCCCACTGCCGCAACTTTGGGGGCCAGAGAGGGGTGTGACTGAAGCACGGGCAGAGGACTGCGCAGGAGGCAGCACAGGGAAGGTGTCTGCAGCAGGCACCTGGCGTGGAGCAGCAATATCGCTGCTATACATCATTTATAGGCAGGGAAAGTTGGAGTGGTCACCAAAGAGTACATTAATGACTCCATTATCGAATATCTCAGGGTTTAGCTTTCTGGGCAACAGTGTTCTTCCCTTTAAAAATGACAGCTGGCCTTTTCTGTAAACGTCTCTCCCACTGAGAGCTCCCTCTGAGGAGTAGTTACCCTGCGCTGTGCGCCTGAGAGCCGGCGGGAGGCCCTGCGCTCCTCGGAACGGAACTTCCAGAGGCAGCCTCTGTTTCTCCTTTGGTTGTGATGTGCCATAACTGAGGGACTAGTGGACCCTTTAATGTTCTTGGTCTTACTAAAAGATGCTCCAGAATGAGCTAAAAAGATTTTTAAAAGTAATCCTGTTGAGGCTCTACAAAAAGAAAGGTCAATGCCAGGGCTCACGTATCGTGTGACCTGGATACTCAGAGCTGTCTTGTTCAGCATGAAAGATGAGCTGGAGATGGGGACCCCGGGCAAGCCAAGGAAGGACCCCTGTTCTTCCTGGGAGCTGCACCACCTTAATAAGCCTCCCGTCAACCATCTGAACCATCCAACCCACCAGACGCGGTGGCCTAGTGGCATTGCTGCTATTGCCAATTTTAAACAAAATCCCACGACTTTGCAGGAGGGAGCTCTGGATGATACAGGCTCATTCCTAGATCTCAAGGATCTCACCACCTAGGGGACCACATGGGGTGAAGACATACGACTCATGAGGAAAACATAGACAAGGAGGCATTCATTCGTGTGCTCTGACCCTGAGTGCCATTTGAGTGGAGAGGTGGTGACATTCTGGTGGTCCAGGATCACTAGGGACAGTTTCTTGGACAAAGTTGGACTTGAATCTGACCTTCAAGATCATGTTAGTTTCAGCTAGACCAAGAATAAAAATCACTTACTGTGAAAAACAATGCATCACAAGGACCCCCCTCACCACAGGGCCACTCGTGTCTTCATGTTCCAGTCCCTCTGCCCCTGAGGACAACACCATCACCAGCAGTTGCTGCTGACCAAAGTGGTGCCAGAGTGGTCTCAAAACCTACTAAAGTGGATCAAGAGATGAAGCGACACACTAAGTCCACTTCTGCACCTTTCTGCAGCACTGAGTTGGATGACCCTCAATGAATTCGGAGCTCTCTGCTGTAAATATGTCGCCGGCTTTCTGATGAGTCCCAGGGTTACGGCCACCATATGAGGGGAAATGTTTTTCTCATTGATGTTGGCTAGGAATTAATTAGAGGTTTCTGGGATCTTTTACCCCTTCCTTATCATGCCACTTAGAATTGTACAATTACGTAGTGAAATCACCCAAACTTCCTAGGAGACTTTGTTTCCTTTGAAACCCCAAACATAGTAGAGAAAAGCATAGAGCTAGAAAAACCTTCCTTCAACCCTAAATGCCAGAGGAGAATTTTATTTTATTTTTCTGGACAATTTTCTCAAGGAAACAAAGGACAGCAAGCATACAGGGCAGGCGTGGCTGAGGGGTTCAGCACTCTGAGGTCTGAAGATGCTGCACACAAAGGGTTGTAGGTAAGAAGAGAAAGGGAGGGAGCTCTGGGGACAGGTGTGGGCGGAGTGGGCTTTCTGAAGACCAGCAAGAAAGAGGCCCCCAGGACCATGACGCTAGGATGTTGTCCCGGCCGCCTGCAGCAGATGCGTGTCTCTTCAGCACACAAATGAGGCCGGTGACTCCACCGTGCGTCTAACTCCAAGAGGGGAGATTTGGTACTAGTGGACCTGGAGGGGTGGAGGTGGGTAGCTAAACCTCCCCAGCCCCTGCCTCTACTGCCAGGCACGACAGGAGGAGTGTAGGACCTCGCTTCTGAGAGGCTGTGTCTCGGGGGAACGGAGCCCGGCCACCGACCAGCACTTGACAGCAGGGCACTCACCATAGCAGGTGCATTGCCTCTGGCAGCTGTCCCGCGGCAGTTCCGTGAGAAACGTTGCAGCGACATCAGATCTGTGTCCTCCTGGGGCAGCTTTAAAATATGGCCACCAACTCTGACATTTCTCCCATCAAGAGGTGGGGTCTTTGGGTCCTTGCCTTGAATCTGGGTGGGATTTGTTGGCTTCCAGCAATGGAGCATGGTAGAGGAGGTGCTGTGTCTCCTGCCTGCCTTGGCATGTATGCTCTGGGACATTCCCTCTGGGGACAAAGCTGCCCTGAGTGAGAAGCCTGAGCCGCATGGAGAGGCCACACACAAGCACTTCAGTGGACAGACCCACTGAGCTTGGCCTTTGGGTCAGCCCTGTCCTGACACAGATGTGTCAATGGAGAAGTCTGAGCATGATAAAGTAGTTGTTGCTCTACCCCACAGAGTATGGGGACATTCGTCATGTAGCAATAGATAATTTGCACAGGGTCCAGACACTGTGGTTTCTCTATACCTATGTTATGTGCCTTGTCTGCTTGCAAATGACAAGCTAGTCTACACCACCCTCCCTCAAAGATGAATAAAGAGAAAAGACAATGCACTGTGTGTCCTGGGAAGAGCTTCTGGGGCTTAATAGAAATTAGCAATTACCCTGATAATTAGAAGAAGGTTTATGGATTAGATCAGGGAAGAAAATTTTAGGATCAACAAAAACCCCTTTCTGTCTTCAGAAAAATACAAGAAATCCTGGACAAAATGCGTTAAAAAATCCTAGGAGCACCATGGCAGTAAGATTTAATTAGAAATTAATTAAATAAAAATTCTAATGTTTGTTTAATTTTTAATTAAAATTAGAGAAAAAACAAACACCCACAAAAATCAGGCTAATTTTAGCCTCCTCTCTGCCAGAGGATATCTATGGGTTTTGAAGGAAAACTTGCAGCCAAGTTATCATGTAAATGTGAAAGCAGGAAAATATTATTTCCATGTGTGCAAGAGTCCAGAAAGTGTTTCATCTATAAATGCTGCAGCCTGCGTAACTCACCGATGAATGAGTCGAGCCAGCGTCAGGAGGAGCTGTGATGAAGGCTCCGCGCTGCAGGTGCAGAACCTGGTCTCCCGCAGCCTCCCGGCGGCTCCTCCTGCTCCCAAGTCGGCTGGTCCCTCCTCAATGACTCTCACCTGCACCCCTTCACCTCTCGCCCCACCTCAATGCCAGCTGCAACGCACTAGATTTCTGAGACTTCTCTTAATGGGTCTCCACCCAGTGCTCTTCCACTTCTCCGGTTGGGGAAAAGAAAAGTAACCTAGAAGCTGTGCACCTCACTCTTCAGTTTGGAACGCCTCGGAGGCCCCCACCAACAGCTCCCCTCCCAGGCTGAGGTCACCACAGAGCTTCTGCCATCTGTCATGTTCTCCTTGACACTGTTCCCTCCTTTTGCTGTGGTCATTTGCCCAGGGAAACCTCCCTGTCCACGTGCAGTCCACGCTTAGCCCCGCTATCCCGGTAGCCAGTTCTTGGGGCAAAGGTGGTTACATCTGAGTCAGGGCTGTCCCCAAGTGTGGGGAGGTGGCATGCCCTGACCCCTGCATTCTGCTCATCTTCCTGGTCTTAACATCAGCCTTCGGCCAGGTATACAGTGTGTGTTCAGTGTGTTTATTGGAGTAACGAATGAAACCTGTGGCGCCGTGTGGAAGTTGTCCCCACATGTCCCAGCACTCCTTCCCCACTAGGTCCCTGAGTGCTCTGCAAGTCTGGGCTCCGCACAGGGTGAGTGTGCGCTGCTGCCATGGGAAGGACCAGCCCAACTTGGTTCTGGCGGGCAGCTTGGGGATGAGCAGGTCCCATCTCGAACTCATTCTTCAATCGAGGGCCACCATCAGCATGGAGTTTTCTCTAACGTACCAGGCTGGGACGGATCCTGTCCTGGCTCCCCTGGAGCTTTGTGCAAAGCCTCAGAGTAATGTTGCTCACAGAATTTTATTTTAATGTTATTTGTGTCTCATGAATTAACTACTGTCTGTTTTACCCGCTCCCCACAGGTGTGCACAGACATGGGGAGCAGGCGGGGGGACATGGCACATGACAGGGAGGGCTGCAGGGGCCTCTCTGGAGAGGTAGAAGTCAGCTGAGGCCAGAGCGGGCCAGCAGTGTGGGTGGCACTCTAACTCGTTCCCTGCAGAGCCATCCCAGGTTCAGCCTGCAGGGCAGGAAGTCTGCAGAACATTCTGTTGCGCTAAGCGGAGACAAGTTTATTGAACTTCAGGTTCTTGAGACTTCATATAAGTCCCGGGCATAAAGCCTGGTGACTTGCCCTCGGGGGGTTTGCAGTCTAGAGGGCATGGTGGTGGAGGAGGACAGGATCCCTTGTGCTCTCTGGGGCTGTTTCCAGGGCTCTAATAGAGGCAGGTTCAAAGGTCCAGGAGCAGAAAGGAGGAATATTTGACCTCTCACTGACGGGGCTGGAACTGGGGGAGGCTGTGTGGAGGAGACAGCCTGTGAGTTGGGCCACAAAGGATGCATATGACTTTAAAAGCCAAGCAAGAAGGAGCAAGTAGAAGAGACAATGGCATGAGCAAAGGTGGAGGAGCCAGAGAGTGCTCCCTAGGTTGGGGAGAGGGTCGGGGGAGTGGTAGCAGATGACTCCGGGGTCACAGCCGATGCATTAGGGCCTTCTGTGCTGGTCTAAGGAGGCCGGACTTTCTCCTGCAGATGAAAAAGGAACAGATGAAGATGTTCTACCTGACTATGCAGCAATGGAAAGAGAGACCAGCCGAGCACCAGACGAGCTAATGGGTGAGGGTGGCCCTAGGGCTGGACTGCAGGGCAGGAGAGGGGGGTGTGGAGCTGGGGAGGAGAGCGAAGCTCCCTGCGGACTCCAGTGTGAAAGTCTCGGAGGACAAAGGGGCGTGCTGAGAAGATGCTACAGTCTGAGCTCAGCCCCTCCCCTCACCACAGGACAAATGGAATTCCTACGACTTCATCTTGCTCAGAGATTCGGGATCTTTCAGGACTGGAGCCAATTTTTTCCCCCATCTTCACTTGTGCCTCATGTACAGATGCAAAAACATGAATCCAATCAAAGCTGGGGAAAGGTTTTTTTCAAAGAGCAAACAGGTCCTGTAACTTGCAAAATCAGAGAATTTGGATTAAAATCACTGGATTGCTACACTGAGCATTATAGAAATGCTGTAAGAAATTAGCTTAGAATAATGACGGAAACATGGCTCCTGGTGCTGGCCTTCCCTGGGTTCAAATCCAAGCTCTGCCACTTAGCAGCTGTGTGACCGTGGGCATTTACTCAACTTCTCTGTGCTTCAGCATTTTCATGTGTACAGAGTGATGTAATCAGATCTATCTCCTAGGCTTGTTTTAATGATGAGAACTGGGCCTAATCTGCATGCACTATTTAGAAGCTAGTTTTTACTTTTGTTGCTGTTGATGTAGAATTCAAATGGTTCAGTATTGGTAAAAGCAAGGTAACAAAGCTTAGAGGAGATTGAACAGAAAATAATTTAATCATAAATCCAGGCAAAAAGCTTGTATATAAAATTAAGCATAAAGAAGCCTGGCTAGTAAAAATGGTTTCTGGCAGAAGCATTATTTTCCATTGTAAATACTGTGGTTATTAAGTCCTTGTGTGACTTTTGGCATCTTTTCAGTTTTTGGAGGATATTTTCAATAGTTTTGTTTTCTTCTGACTGCCATTATATGACTTCATAATGCTATTTGGAGGAAATTATGGGAACAGAGAGGTCTTAACATGGAATATTGAATGCATGGTCTTAGGGTGTTTTAAAAATGTTGTCACTGGAGAACTCAGAATGCTGTTTCTAGTGTGTTTTTGCTACACTTACAAGTTGTGACATTTTCTGAGAAAAGTATTACATTTTAGAAAAAGACATAAGGAAAGAGTCATGATTTGCATTATATTATACATTATATTATGGTATGTATTTTCTGTTTGTAATTTTATTTGCTAAGTCTGTTTTTCGTGATAAAGAAATTTTGCACACATTGAGAATATCTGGTATATTTAGAAGACTGTATTTGGTAAGCTGTTTTGGAGGAGTAATTGTGGCATAAACACTGAGCATTATCTATAGGATTTTAAAAGGTCAGGCTTAATATTGCCTTAAATATGGTTTCTTCAGATCATGGGAGAATTAAGGTTTACACATGAGACTGAAACTTCACTTCATTATGCATTTGGCTATGTTTACCTGCTTTCAATGAAAAAACTCAACCAGTTACATGACTCCAAATGTCTAGACAATTGCCCTTAAACATGCAAAAGTGGACTTTTGCAATTGCCTTACTCGTGGCTGGAGCTGTGCAGATGCGCACCCTTGACATGTCTACCATCCCACCCACTTGCAATTTTAAAGGGCTGCAAGTCCTCTCAGGCAGACGCTGTCCTGAAAGTTTTGCTCCAAATGCCATCGTATATCCATTCTTCACCAATCTGATCTGGTCCATTTGCTTCAAAAGATACGTTTGGATTTGTTTTGCTTTGCCTTTGATGGCTTTACACCTGCCATAAGCAATCTAGAACAGTGTCCTGTGGTTGACTTTTCTACACAAATATGAACAGTCTTACATTATTAGGCAATATTCATCTCCTCCCACCAACTTAGAGAGAGAGGCAGGTCCTGGGGACAGTGGGATGTTGAGCCACTCTAGGCCTTGCTTGGGATGTTGTCCAGGCGGTTATGGGAAGAAGCATGTCTTGAAACTGATCTCATGGGTCCACTATTATTATGTAACATTTGTGAAAAACTGAGACTCATGTGGTTCAGTCCCAGAGCAATGTTGTGGTCAAAAGAACATAGTCCAGCTACCAACAGTTATTTCAAAATAATTCAAGTTCTTTACTTAAAAAGAAAAAAGGAAAAAAAAAAGGGATCACAGAGCTGGAAACACTGCTTTAAGTGCCCCTTTATTCCCTCTGATGGCCCTCGGGTTGGCTAACTGCTTGTACCCCCACCCACCTCAGCTCCTCCAAAACAGCCCTTTCTTCCCTGAGTGTTATTATTCCAGATTTTGAATAGTTAAAGTCACAAAGAGTCTACCTGGCAAAAGAGAAACTTCTTGGAGGGTAGGGCTGAGAGGGAGAGCCAGGCAGTGGGACGAGGCAGGCACCTCCGTAGAGAGCAGGTGGAGCGGAGCGCCGGGACGGGTTTGCTAATCTGAGAGAGCATTCTGCTTCCCACACCTTTGAAGCTCAAGATTTCACTTTTTCTATCTCTAGTCAAGCCGTGCTTATTCATCATTGCAGAGGTCCCTTTCCAGAGTGTTAGCAGGACCTGGGCTGCTTCCGGGGAATGCCTCCTCAGCAGTGGACACCCCCACAGCCAGCGATTCCTTCGGGAGCATTCACTGCTTCCTGCCATGCGGGTCTTCCCCACAGAGGAGCATCCCTCAGTGACAGAGCTGATCCCTACGCATGGCAGAGAAAGGATTTCCCTGGTGCTTTCTAAAGGTGCAGCTACATGTCGCTTATAGCAGCGGAGCTCCCTGGCTTTGCAAGGAAGGAAAGAAAAGAAGAAAAAAATACATAGTAAATGTGATATTGGTAAACAGAAATGAATAAGGAAATTCTGAAGGCCCAGAAAGATCAAGGGGGACAAGCGGCACAGAGCCCGCCCACGCTCAGCCAGGGCCCCGGACTCCTCCTGCGTCGTCAAAGCATGTGCCTCTCCGAGTTGGTGTGGCGCAGTCAGGGCGCGGCCCGGCTGGTCATCCTCAGTGCAGGGGAGGCTCTTTCTGGAACTGTCTGAAGAACAGGAGCACCTCGCAACTTCACAGCAGGTGCACGCTGATGTTTCCTCACTCTTGCCATTAAGCACCTGTGACACGCATGCAGCACAGATCCCGGGCCCTGGGGACTCTGGCGAGTGCCTTCGGAGCCAGAGTTGGCCGACGGTACCGAACACTCACAATCGTCTCCAGGTTCTATTTCATGTGCCGCAGTTCTGGCAGGTAAGTCACCTTAACATCCCTGTTTGTCAGGTGAGCAAACCAAAGCACAGGCAGATTTACATCCTTTGCCCAAGGTGACACAATTTGGAGCTGGGATCCAAATCTGAAAGTCGAGTCCCTGTGTTTGGGCCCAGCCACTTGGCTGCATCACAGTAAAATAGGGGACTGGCCCTGTCCCGAGAGACTTAGAGACAGTGTAGAGGCCCGCAGTCTCCTGGTGAGTCACCATGATTGGCAAATGATGTCACCACAGCCTTGCCATGAAGAGGCCATTTGAATGTGGTCACATCAAATGTCTCTTCGTAGTCCTCTTTTGCTGGACTTTATGCTTTTATGTGCCCATTCTGATTTACGTAAAAATCTGGAAGCTCCCGGTTCTCCCAAGGGGAGGGGCGATGAAGCAAACTGGTGCTGTCCCCCCTGCGGCAGGCCTGGGCGCCGCCGGCCTTGGCTGGGGCAGCGCTGCACTTTGGGACCAAACGGGGGCCAGGCCCAGGGACCGCCGGGAGAGCCCCACTGTAAGAGAGCAGCGTAGCTTGGCTGTACTTTCTAGTGTAATGATTAACCAAAACAGTCAAACTGGATCATTCACAAATGCACAACTTTACTGTCTCACTAGAAATGAACTTGCCGCAGGGCACCAAATTGATTCTATAAAATGTGGCGAGTAGGGCGCCCCTCGCAGCCTTGCAGGCTCTTATTTTTCTTTCATTTTTTCTCTTCTTTTTTTGTTAAGGATTAGAATGAGTGTGTGTAAAGGGCTCAGGGCAGGAGCTGGCAGAGAGGGTGGATACTCACTCAACGACAGCAGTCGTAAATTGTAACCCTTCCATTCTAAACATCCTGAGCGGTTGGCAATTCCTCACTTGAAAGAGATTATAAAGAAGTTTTTTTGTTTGTTTTGTAAAAGATTTTTTATTGTGGTAAAATATACATAACATAAAATTCACCCTTTTCATCATTTTTAAGTGGCAATTCAGTGGCAGTAAGCACTTTCCCATTGCTGTGCCACCATCACCGCCATCCATCCCCAGACCTTTTTCAGTGTCTTTAACTGAAACTCTGTCCCCATAAAACTACAGCCTCCCATTCCCTCACCTCCCAGCCCGATAACCACATTCTATTGTCTGTCTTTATGAGCTTCACTACTCTAGGTTTAGGATATGGAGAGTTTTTATTAACACAAACCACAACAAACCTTAAAACCCTGGAATTGAAGAGAAAAGATTGGTTTTCTCACGTCTTCACACTACTGTCAACCTTCACAAAAGTTTCCAAGTCAAAGAGAGAAGAGAAAGCAAGCTCTCCTTGTCCAGGGCCGCAAGACTTTCCCCAGCTGTGAGATCACTTCCTAGCTCACCTGGGAGTTCTCAGCATCAGATGTCCCTGCTCATTGTCCCCAGCTCTTGCTACTTGTCCAGATATTGGGAGCTCAGCCACATCCCAGTCTTGGTCCCTCTGGGAAAGGTACTTGGTTTTTTCCCAGAATTGCTGCCATTTGCTTTTTCTTGAATCCTCCCACAGGACACATGCATTTACTCTCTGGGTAATAGAACGTTCTTTCACATTGTCCTCAATTAAACCCAGACAGCCAGTTCTTCCCTAGAAGTGACCAATTAAACCACCTAAGGACAAACGCATCAGAAATAGACTTGCTAGAAGTCACCCTTTATCATTATGTTTCAAACCCATATCAGGAACTGTGTGTCAGGGATGTATTTGACTGTGCTGTCGGATTGTGGAGTCGGGTCGGACCTCTCATCCCAAGCCTGAGGGAATGTTTTTCCTCATGTTTGCCTAAGAATGGAAGCTTTCCACTTAGTCACAGGAGTGAGACTTTCCCCCATACTTTCTAAGAGAGGGAGAAAGAAGAAAAGGGAGAAAGGAAGAAAGCAAAGAAGGACGAGAAAAGGGTGTTTTATGGCAAAATCCAGTGATGAGATTTCCATTTTTGGTACTATGACTGACCAGATAGATAGAAAAACCAGACCAGTGCAGATCATCTAAAGATACTGGATAGAATATAAAAAAATGTGTAAAGTGCATGGTTAATCATACGTGAGGATAAAGAATGTCCTTAAAGGGTAGAAATGATCAAGAGGCTCCACGTTGGAAAGATAAGCAAGCTCCGCTTCGTTTTAGTCCCACAAGTTGGGTGAGGACAGGCAGTTATCGTTATCTACAAAGGCTGGGACCTGGAGCTGGCTTTGTATAGGCTTCACAGTGGAACAAAAGAAAAAGCCTAGGGGTCTAATCAAGGTTCTGCGGCAATTAAAGAATTCCATGAAAGAAGATGACTTCGGTGGGTGAACCTGGGAAGTCCCCATGCGTCAGAGCAGCATGCAGTGATAAGACCTGCGTTGACGGAAACGCTTCATATTTGTAGCTCTGTGTGGGGTGGAACACTTGTGGTGTGACTAGTGTGACCAAAGATCTAAGCTTTAAATATTTAATTTTTACTAATTTAAATTTAACTTTAAATGGTCACAAGTTGAAACGGTTAGTGGCTACCGTGCCGGACACTCCAGCTCTGGAATCTAGAGCTGGAAAATGCCAATTCCAGCTTGTGAACCAGACCCAGCCTGCCAGCTGATAGGTAAAGTGTCCCTGGAACACAGCCACACCATTTCATTATCATGTTATCCATGGTTGCTTTTGAAAAACAAGGTCAGGATTGAGTAGTTGCAACCATGTGGACCACAGAGCAGAAAATATTTACTCTCTGGCCGTTGACAGGAAAAGGTGATGGATTTCTGGTTCTCGAGTAACAGAGTTGGGATGCTTGCTGACTTGGGCTTGGTTCTGAGGGAGGGAATGAAGAGAACAAACACCAATCCTTATATTCATAAACTTCAACAAAATGGAGAGAAGACATTAAAACCAAAACCAAAACCAAAACAAACCAATGCCAAGAGTGAAATAGGGTGTAATCACAAATATAATTTAGAGTCAAAAGATAAAAAAATAGAATATAATGAACAACTTTATGGTAATAAATCTGAAATCAGGTGAAGTGGAAATATTTATTGGAAATATAAATTACCAAAACTGACTTGAGAAGAAATAAACCTGAGTCAACCTACATTTATGAAAAACATGAATCCTTAGTTTAAAAAAATATGTCCTTAAGGAAAACACTAGGCCTAGTTAATTTCATAAGCTAGTTTGACTGAATACTCAAAGAATTGAAAATTCTAATCTTACATGACGTCTTTGAAAAGTTCAAAATAAGACTAGAAAATTAATTGAGAGGTATAAACAAAATCAACTCAGAGTGGATTAATGACCTGAAATGGTAACACTGCTAGAGGAAAACAGAAAAGCTTCTTGACATGGGTCTTGGCAAAGAGCTTTTAGGTAACACCCTGAAAGCACAGGCAGCAAAAGCAAAAATGGACAAACAGGATGGCATAGGACTAAAAAGCTTCTTCACAGAGAAGTGATAAGTATATGAGGTAATGGATATGTTAGTTAGCTTGATTTAGTCATTCCATAATGCACACATATATCAAAACATAATGTTGTGCACCATTAATATATACAATTTTTTGTCAATTAAAAAGGTAAAAAACAGTACGAAAATAAAAATTGAATGAAAGAATTGGAAATATGATTATTTGCAAATATATTATTGTCTATACACCAAATCCAACAGAACATTACAATGAAATCATTGGAATCAATAAGAACTTAGCAAGGATGCTGGATATAAAATCAACATACAAGTGATTTGGATTTTTATACACTAAAAATAGCATTATAAATTATTATTAAAAATAAATTTGAAATTAACCTGTGTATTGGTTAATAGCATGGACTCAGGCTCAAATTCCGTCTTCATCATTTCTATTTATGTGACCTTGATCAAGTTCTTTTTTTTTTTTCAGCATATTATGGGGGTATAAATATTTAGGTTGCATATATTGCCTTTGCTCCATCTGAGTCAGAGCTTAAAGCATGTCCATCGCCCAGACGGTATGAACTGCACCCATTAGGTGTGAATATACCCATCCCCTTCTCCCCCACCACCTGCCTGACACCTGGTGATTGTTACTACTATATGTGCATGTTAAGTGTTGATCAGTGAATACAAATTTGATAGTGAGTACATGTGGTGCTTGTTTTTCCATTCTTTTGATACTTCACTTAATAGAATGGGCTCCAGCTCTATCCAGGATAATACAAGAGGTACTAGATCACCATTGATTTTTGTGGCTGAGTAGTACTCCATGGTATACATATACCACATTTTATTAATCCACTTATGTATTGATAAGCACCTGGGTTGTTTCCACATCTTTGCAATTGTGAATTGTGCACTATAAACATTCTAGTGCAGATTTTTTTTTTTTTAATAGAATGTAGTTTGTTCCTTTGGGTAGATGCCCAGTAATGGAATTACTGGATCAAATGGTAGTTCTATTTATAGCTCTTTGAGGTATCTCCATATTACTTTCCACAAAGGTTGTTCTAGTTTGCAGTCCCACCAGTGGTGTGTGAGTGTTCCTATCTCTCCACATCCAAGTCAACATTCACTGTTTTGGGACTTTTTTATAAAGGCCATTTTCCCTGGAGATAAGTGATATCTCATTGTGGTTTTGATTTGTATTTCCTTGACGATTAGAGATGTTGAGCATTTTTTCATATGTTTCTTGGCCGTGAGTCTATCTTCTTTGGAAAAGTTTCTGTTCATGTCATTTGCCCACTTCTTGATAGGGTTGTTTGATTTTTTCTTGCTGATTTTCCTGAGTTCTATGTAGATTCTAGTTGTCAGCCCTTTATTGGATGTGTGGCATGCGTATATTTTCTCCTATTCTGTAGGTTGTCTGTTTGCTCTCATGATAGTCTCCTTGGCTGTGCAGAAGTTTTTTAATTTGATTAGGTCACATTTATTTATTTTTGTTGTTGCTATAATTGCCTTTGGGGTCTTCATAAATTCTTTGCCTAGGCCAATGTCTATAAGAGTTTTTCCAACATTTTCTTATAGAATTCTTACAGTTTCATGCCTTAGTTTTAAGTCTATTATCCACCGTGAGTTGATTTTTGTGAGGTGAGAAGTGCAGATTTTGTTTTAATCTTCTACATGTGGCTATCTAATTTTCCCAGCACTATGTATTGAATAAGGGTTCTTTTCCCCAGTGTATGTTTTTGTCTGCTTTGTCAAAGATTAGATGGCTATATGAGGATGGTTTTATATGTGGGTTCTCTGTTCTGTTCCATTGGTCTATGTCTTTGATCTTGTGCCAATGACATGCTGTTTTAGTTACTATAGCCTTGTTGTATAGCTTGAAGCCTGGTAAATTGATGCCTCCCAACTTGTTCTTTTTGCTTAAGATTGTTTTTGCTATATGGGGTCTTCTCTGGTAGATGTAGAAAAAGAGTTTGACAAAATTCAGCACCCTTTTATCATAAGAATGCTTAACAAAATAGGTATAGATGGGACTTACCTAAAAAAGATGAAGGCCATATGTGACAAACCCACAGCCAATAACATACTGAATAGGGAATAACTGAAAGCATTTCCAGTTAGAAATGGAACCAGATAAGGTTGCCTTCTATCACCACTTCTATTCAGCATAGTGCTGGATTATCCTAGACAGAGCAATCCAACAAGAGAAGGAAATCAAGGGCATCCCAATGGGGGCAGAAGAGGTCAAACTATTGCTCTTTGCTGATGATATGATTTTATATCTAGAAAACCCCAAATATTCTGCCATGAGACTACTTGAAGTTATAAACAAATTCAGCAAAGTCTCAGGTTACAAAATCAATGTACAGAAATCAGTAGCATTCCTATATGTCAACAACAGTCAAACTGAGAACATAATTAAAGACTCAATATCCTTCACAATAGCAACAAAGAAAATAAAATACCTAGGAATATATTTAACTAAGGAGGTAAAAGGGCTCTACAGGGAGAACTGTGAAACACTAAGGAAGGAAGTAGCAGAGGATGTAAACAGGTGGAAAACAATACCATGCTGATGGAGTGTAAGTATCAACATTGTTAAAATGTCTGTACTACCC